>JAEQBH010000484.1:0-138260 GCA_016808115.1 Tetrastigma voinierianum | reverse complement strand
GAAATCATCGAGGATTCTCGCAATCAACACCAATAAGAAGCCAAGCTTGCTGGATTGGAAGCTGTCAAAACCCGCAAACTATCCAAAACAATCTCGAAACAAATCAAAAACACTAAGTGGACTCACAGACATGACAATCGTTTAATCGATATGATTAAGCAAGCAAAAAGCACTCAAACCCATCTAATAGGACTCAAATAGCACTTTTGGGCACTAATCAATTGGCTTGGGCTGGACCAAGTGCTATTTAAATGGGGTAAATGATACCGCTTGGAGCAATTTTAGACTTCAATGGGAACTACTTCCCGTAAGTGGGGGTTCAACTCACATGGCGCCTAACAGCCTAGGGACCCTCTTCTGTGATAAATGTGATGGGTGCAGATTGATGGGTTTATGCCTTTTAAATCAGAAATTTTCCACCCCAATGCTTGCTTGTTCCTTTTGAGAAGGTGCAGCAGGTTGTGCTCTTGTGAAGTGGTCAACAGTGATGAAATCACCACTGGACATTGCCCATTCTCTTCCAGGAATGCATACTTTAACTCAACTGGAGAGGCTCGAGCTCTAACCGCTGAGGTTCCTTTTGGTTCTTCACTACCAATAGAGGTAGAACCTCTATTTTTCTCCTCCATTACCCCCGCCTGTCACATTGAGGTTCTTCTTTGCTCTCCGAGGCATTCGTGATAACTCTGGGTTAATACATCTTGTACCTCATGCTCATTAGTCTGCTCTTCTCGAGGATTGCATCTATTATACAGACTTCTTCACAGTCATCTTCCTCTGAATGCATATGCCTTTTACTCAAGTGAAAGATATTGAGCTCTAAGGTCATATTTCCAAATGTGAGTTGCATAACCCCATTCCGGCAGTTTATTATGGCATTTGAAGTGGCCAAGAATGGCCTCCCCAATATGATGGGCACATGATTGGCTCCTACTGCAACCGGCTTTGTGTCAAGTACGACAAAATCTACCGGATAGTAAAATTTGTCCACTTGTATTAACACATCCTCAATGGTCCCCTTCGGTATTTTAATAGACCTATCGGCTAGTGACAATGTGATGGACGTGGGTTTCAGTTCACCCAAACCAAGTTGCTCGCATACGGAGTACGACAAAGGTCCACACTAGCCCCAAGTCTAATAAGCTTCCACACCCAATGCCTCCAATGTTAAACCCAGATTAGAAACATCCCGGTCTCGGCATTTTCAATCGAGTCTTGCACTCACGATAGAACTCACTTGCCTACCAAAAGGCCTTTTATTTACATTGAGAACTCTTACCGTGCATAAGTCCTTCAGTACTTCAGATAGCGGGACTTGTTTGATCATGTCAAGGAGGAATGTTAACTTTCACTCTGCCGTAAAACCTCTAGCATTTTGTTTGCTAACGGAATTTTCTTTTCTGAGAGCCCGTGGGAAATGGAGGGGCAGCACTGGCCTCACCTTCCTATTTGTTGACTGTTCTTCTTGTGGCGGGTCAGCTACTGTGGGGGCTGACTTGTCTAGAGCTGGGACTGCTGGTCTCAGTTCTTTACCACTTCTTAATGTCACCACTGCCTTGACTTCATCAATTCTTACATTTGGATCATTGGTTGAGCCTATTTCATGCATTCCCCTCTGATGTTGCTGTGACTGGGAAGGAAATTTGTCCTTTTCGGAACCTTGCTGCTGGTTGCACAACCTTGAAATCTCAGAGTGCACACTGCCTAGCTCGCTGAGCGAGCTTTCACCGCTTTCCAATTTTCGATTAGTCTCGGCACTCAACACCTTCCGTTTTTCTGCCAAACGTGCCTACCACTTTACTTAAATTCGTGATTGCCCGCTTCAATCAGAGAAGAAGGGAGGCACAAGAAGTCAAGGAGCCAACCGCTGGCCAGGTTCTCGTAGAATATATGTGTGGGGTTTTATTTCCTATGACAGTTCGATGATTTCTCCAATTAGGGTTATAGGTAAGGCATGGCATTTTGTGGGTGGTTTATTTTGATCCGTGATTACGGGCATGTTTTTGATGTTCCCAAAGATGACTATTTTGTCCTATTTACCAAAACAAATGGATGAGATGCAACCTTAAGTATCGCCAGATTCGTGGTCGGGGTTTCTCATTTCCAGCTCCTCCAACCTTCGAAATAAAGCGACCAGTTTTGATCATCCTGTCTCTGAGTGCACAATGCCCCCCCGAAGGCTCAAGGCTCCGATCTTTCTATTTCCTTGATCTCGATTCATCCCATGCCTTTGAGGTTTCGGCCACATAGTTCAAAAAGTCCATGGCCTCATCCGGGTTTTTTCTCAAAAAGTTACCTCCACACATGGTTTCCAATAGTTGCTTCATGGCTGGAGACATACCATCATAAAAATGATTCACTATCATCCATGTATCAAAACCATGGTGTGGGCATGCATTGATGGTCTCAATGAATCTTTCCCAACACTGATAAAAGTTCAATACGAGGCCGAAAGTAAGTGTAGATCTGTCTTTTCAAGTCGTTGGTCTTTGTTGCACTGAAGAATTTCTTCAAAATTTCAGCTTGAAGATCGGCCCAATTTCTAATTGTCCTTGGCCTTAATGAATTGAGCCATATTTTGGCCTTATCTTTCAATGTCAGGGGGAATGCTTTCAGCTTTAGCAAATCCATGTCGATTATACCCTCCTTAAAAGTCGTGCATACCTCCTCAAAATCCCGTATGTGTGAATATGGATTTTCATTCTCCATACCATGAAATGTGGGAAGCAGGGGCACTAGGTAGGGTCTCACTGCTACATCCTCAGCAGGAGGTATGATGCAGGAAGGAGCACTCACTCTAGGAGGGTGTATGTGTTCCCTCATCGACCTATATGTCTGTTGGATTCATAATGGTGTTCCTCAAGTGTAGGATCCATTTCGTCACTGCGGCACACCGATTTCACGTACCTTGTTCAATCTGGCACTCACTCTTGCAATCTACTGAGCATCCTCCCGTCCCAAGCAATGCGACAAACACCGTTGGCGTAAAATGAGACACAACAAAGAACACAAACAAAGCTTGGATAGAAAGAAAGGTCAGTAGTCAGAACAAAACCGACCGTAGGGAAGACAAGAACCGCAGAATCGCCAAGTGAAGAAAAACTTCGCAGCCTCGCACACCAATTCAAAAGGACTAAAGGGGTCACCCACTTGTAATGTGGATTACAAGTACACATTAACTCATCATACGAGTTTGACACCATCCCCAAAGAATGACGCCATTTCACCAGTAAGCCACGGTAGGTGAGCTCGAATCAACAATATTTGTTTCCTATAGCCTCCCATCGTCGTAGTCAAGCTAACAGATAGCTGTCTAGGGTCGAACACGGGATGTGTTTTCATCCCACTAATGATTTGCATCGTTGTCAGAAATGGTGAGGCTTTTGTTTGATTTCAGGATTTTGTTAAAAACAAGTGGAGGTTGTTTGTTCAATGACTAATCAGAATGGTTTAAAGTGAAGTGTGAAAATGGTAACTCAAGGCTCGTCACTAGCTTGATAACATGGGTATTGGCGTTGTCCTCGGTTATTTCCTCGCATTAGGCAATTGACATATAGTCAAAGCCAAAACCCGGATCTTTGTGTTTAGCTATAAACCTAACCCTAAACCACTCCTATTTGAGTCAACCCAAGTAATTAAGTATTCAAAGTCCCATTCGCTTGAAACCCTTGTATTTGAACCCTCATTCCCATACTCTGTAATATTATCTAGAAGAATGTAAGGCATCTACCATAAGAATGCACTCGAACCCTAAAGCAAGCAGACAAGTATTGACCAAAAAGAAAGACATTAAATGGCACAGTCCTCAGTTTGGAAAGTTTGAACCATAAAATGCAAGACCTATAATAATCAAAGCATGAGGACAACCTGCAGCAGCCCCAAAACCAAGCTAGCAACCCTCCTCTACAAGGCTATGAGGCTTAGCCAAGCAGCCCCTTGAGCTGTCATCCTCAAGGGTGTTTGGCAAACAGAAAATGGTAAGAAAGAGGAGCAGAGAAGAGGAGCAAATAGAACCCAAATGAAAGCCGCGGAAAACTGTATTAAATGAAAAGTCGCTAGGGTTACAAAGAGGCGGGGCTTATATAGTCCAACCCAAAGTGTGAAAATACAAAAATACCTAAAATATGAAAATTACATAAGGGTCAAAATGGTAATACATAAAACTGCTCTACTGGGCATCAAGAATTCTAAAACATAGGCTGAGATTTTCGCTTATGTGAAATTTTCGCCAGTTATTAGCTTAAAATTTCGCTATATATTAAATTTCACAGTCAGCTTAAATCAGAAGAGGAATTTTTAAATTATGAAATTTGCCAGAACACTGAATCTCATATTTAGCTAAATTTCGCTACCTTAGCGAAATTTGTGAGACAAATGGGGAATTGGGCATTTTCTCTCTAGAACAAAGGAATTCACTAGATAGCAAAATTTCATTAGCCTAGCTAAATTTTCATTATTAGCTTAGGTAATAAGTAGATTACAACGCTATGATCGCGTAAATTTTCGTGAATCCCAAATGAATTTTCGCATCCTAGCGAAAATCCCCTGTTTTGCTACTGCATCCTACAACCTTCTTTCTTCACATCCACTTCACATTTCTTCGTCTTTGATGGTTGAAAACACCGTGGAATCCTCAGCATTCTGAATATCTCTGACATCAAACTCTGAATCCACCAACGAGGCACGCAAAAGCCTGTGAAATTACCAAAAACAAACTCGAAATGGGATTAGTGAAACTAAGTGGACCTGCAAAAAGCACTCAAAACCTATTGTGAATAGGGCTCAAAATAGCGCTTTTTGGGCACTAATCAATTACTTGAACTTTATTTGACAAATAGTTCAATAAGAGATTTAAAGACTCGAAGTTAGTAGACATTTATGTTTTGAATTCTCAACCTACCTACGAACACTCGCAATGTGTTTTCTCTATCAATCCATTAATCCAATTAATTTATTCTTAATGCTTCCATATCCAACAATGCCTACTTTACAATTGTTTTGTGAAATTGTTAACAAATGAAAATAATAGAAGTAAATAAAATATATTATAAAAAATATTTAATGGGAAAGTAGGTTTCCCTACATCTATACAAAAATGTTTGTACATTAGTGATTAAGAAAGCAAAATAAGATAGGGGTCATTGTGGTTTGGTTTAAAAGTCAAAGATACCTAAAAAATATCCTCTAACTACCCTTTGATAAGGTAATAGATGAAGCAGTTATAATAGTAACTACAATATATTATGGTAGTAAATGTGGTATGTTATGGTAATAGTTTACGTTAGTGAATTAAGAGTTATTGTCTTTGTTGGTCTTTTGTTTTGTTTTGTGAAGGTCCTAGTCATTAGGAGCACTAGCTATTATCTTTGTTTTTCAGGTCAATTTAGTTGTTGTTTTCTAGGTTAATTTAGTTGTTGTTTTTCAGGTCAATTAGTTGCTGTTTTTTCAGGTCAATTTAGTTGCTGGCAACGTGTCTTAGTGGGTTGTAGAACTAGGGAATTTAGTTGAGTCATTGTGTATTTCTTTATGCAATTTTTTATCAAGTGTAGATTTCTTATTCAGTTATGTTTCTCTTTGTCCATCTCTTTCCATAAAACAGTAGTGGTATCAAAGCTTCCTTTTATCTTAAGGGGCTGTGAGAATAGCTTGTGATAGTGATTGAGAGGTAAGTTTGCATTCAAAGAATCTGAGTGAACATGGTAGCAAGTTCGAGCAATCTCTGTTCCTTGGATCTACTAGTGTTTGATGAGGAAAACTATCAAGCTTGGGCAATGAAAATGCAAGTATACATGAAGGGTTGTGATTACTGGGAGGTATTGGAATATGACCATGAGGTGGCTGCACTTCCTGACAATCCAACTGTAGCACCCTTTCCGGCCCACCGACATGATCCAACCGGATCCGGATGCCTGCTTAATTCTTTTGTTTATTTTTCATTTGTTTGTTTTTCCTTTCTTTGTAAAAGTGTCACACCAATCCTCTCTCAGCCTCGACCAAGGTCGACCTAACCGAGCCCCGTTTATCGCAACCGCTTTCATTTATCTTATCAAAACATTTTATTTATGTCCCTTTTAGGGTTTTCAATTACACGGAAGTATTTTCAAATGGTAGGCCCATAAACATTTACTCTTATACAATTCGTTAGCAAAATGGCGTATCTTGCCTTTACAAAATGATACACAAAACAATAGTTCAGAGTTTAACTCTTTTGTTCGCAAAATATCACATGTTCAAAAGAAATGATATGGAATGATTCGTGTATATACTTATATATGTAACTTTCTATGACTTTGCGCCTTCTTAATCTTGCCTTCTTCCTCGTTTTACTCAAAACTCCGCGCAGATAGATAAATCACGCTAAGCATTTTCATGCTTAGTGGTTTTATACAGTTCTATTCCAATTTTCAGTTTACATGACATGCATTTACTATAAACCATGCCTTTTATATAAAACTATTCTCATGCTTATTCATTTTCACATGCTTTCACTTTACAAATCATTGATCATATCAAAATATGCAATTTCACATGCAACAAATCATTTAACTCAAACCATGAGATTCAAACATATACTTTTAAGGACGTATTTAGTTTACAAATCTCATTTTCACTGTTCAAAGTTTGTTATCTCACTTTGTCTATACAATTCACATTCATGACGGATTCCGTTCGATGAATCTCGTCCTTTTTATAATTTGGTAATGTGCTTACACATTTAACAATTTCGGTCTCCCGTGATGATGGATGCCGATTGGTGCACCCCACCATGTGGTCACTTATAAATGCCATACGCCATCAAGACTGATGTCAGACGGTGCATCCCACCGCTGACATTTTCAATGTCATACACCATCATGACGAATGTCGCTTGGTGCATCCCGCCAAGTGGGACATTGGACAATTTCGGGTTGCCTTCATGATGGTTTCAGTTGGGGAATCCCGTCATGTTGGTCATTCAGTATATCTATTCAATTCAAGATGTCAAGAATTGACCAATTCGTTTGTAACTCAATTAATCACTCACATGCAATTAATTGTCAAACATTTCAAATATCACATTTTTAAATCCATATGCACTTTCGTAATATTATTTCAAAGATATACCCATTCCATATAATCATTCGCATTTATTTGGTATACTACCAAACACTTGAAATAAGGATAATGTGGGTCATGAACAAATCAGCCGTTTACTCGCTTCTTCCTTCGATCTCTAACCCTAGGTTAGGTGATCCTCACCCGTCCCTAGTCAATAACAATTACGCCACTTTTAGTAGATAAACAATTATTATACATTTTTAGTGAATGACAAATTTATCTCTGTTAACGGTTTTGAGTTAAGACACTAAGTCTGCCCAAAGACAAACTCACCGAGGCGGCGAGGTACGGTACATTTTTCATTTAGTTTCATCCTTTTTTTAAGCACTATTAATAATTTATTAGGGTCCTTAAACTATCGGCGTACAAATACGAGACTTTCGGAACAAAATCCGAAATTCGCTCTTAGTGAACAATATCTACGTCGCGACGTAGCCCTCCGTTGCGGCGTAGCAAAGCTACGTCATGGCATACCCGAGGGCTGCTTACTCGCACCCTACTCGCCGTGGCGTAGGCTACACCGCGACGTGGTTCCTACACCGGCCAGAGGAGCCCGTGTTTGCCCAGATTTTCTTGTTTTCCCTTTTTTGTGATTTTTCTCCAAATATCACCCCAAAATCCAAATGAAACTCTAAAAATCACTCCCAAAGACATTCTAATATCATTCTAAACCAACCATGAGCAAAACCCATGGATGGATTAGGGTTTTTCTAACCCAAACATCATTTAAAGAAATCTAGGGTTTGTGTCATACCTTGAAATCTCTTGTCCTTTGAAGCCCTAGTTGTCTTCTTCAACAATCTTGCCAAATCTTGCACAAACATGGAAATATTTACACCAATCTCCAACTATTTCCAAAACCCTAGCTTCTCTCTCTCACTTTGCTCTCAAACACATTTTTGCCCAAATGCACAAATGTGCTCTTCTAAGACCACATTTGGTCTTATTCCACATTTTAAGTGTAAGGCCATGTTTGGCTTACACACAAATTCCATTTCTCATTTTTTCCTTGGCCTTGACTTCACTTTCATTTATCATTTAATTCACTTTAGCATTTAAGTTTATTCTATTCTTGACCCTTAGGTCCTCATTTTACAAATTTCCAATTTTGCCTTTTTACACTTGGGTTTATTTATGGGTTCAATCAATTCTCATTTAGCATATAATATTTAATCATATGCTCACATATTCATTTCACTTTCCACAATTTGACAATTTATCAGTTTTCCAAAAAGAACCCAAGTTTGGCTCAATTCATACCCGGAATATATAATAAAATTATTATGAAAATTCTAGGGTATTTTTGGGGCGTTAAAATCCAACCTTGAATCAAATCAGACATCATAAGGAGATGAAAACCAGAAAAACCAAGGCAAAAGCTTATTTGTATGCAATTGTTTCACGAGCAATTTTCAGCAGAATCATGGCTTGTGAGTCTGCAAAGAAATTATAGGATTTACTCAAAGTAGAGTACCAAGGAGATGAAAAAATCAAGAGTATGAAGGGGTTAAATTGTAACGCCCCAATACTAGCGGTTTTTTTTTTTTTTTTCTACTAGACAAGTCAATTGCAACAGAGAAGTGTCTGTCATGACAGAGTCCCTATCGCCCAGCCGTGCGCGCTGTCTCTTGCCTGTCGTGTGTGACCAGCTTTGTCACGACACAATTTTTCTCTATCGCGACATAACTTCACCCTGCCCTGGCCCGCCCTGTCATGGCATCAAAACCTCTGTCGCGAAAAAATCCATCCTCCTTGGTTGAACAATGTCATGACCAGGGAAAAACCCTATCGCGACACAACAGCAACCGGTCTAGGCCAAAACCCGTCGTGACAGAGGGCCATTGTAGCCACATAAGGCAAAAAACAAACTCTGTCACTATAGAGAAAGCCTTTGTCGCGACCCAAACCGCCCAGCATGCATAGGAACCATATCGCAACACGGAGAACCCTGTCGCGATACGTAGCCCGAAAGCCTGCCGTGCGCCTTTCCGCCGACGCACAGCCCACATTTAGCGCCAGGCCGGGCCGTGGCGCTGGCTAGAGGACTGCGCTATGACAGAAAATCCAGCGCCGCGGACACAAGGCTAAAAAATCCCTTTCGCGACAGAGGGCCACTGTCGCGACAAAATTCTTTGTCATGACTGAGACCCGAAAATGGGTAGCAGCCCATTATGGTCTTCTGCACCTCCAGTTCCCTTTTTCTTTTCTTTCCAAAACACCCTAAATTCGATATAAACTAGCCTTTTTATTACAAAGGCAACATGAAACCTAGAAAACTTCCCAAAATGCATTCATCATTCAAAATGAGTTTAATTACAACTCTTTTCTTCTTACATATACAGAAACTGAGTTTTCAACCCAAAATTTACAAAATATGGAACAAAGCCCATATGGCCTTTTCTTCACAACTAAGGTCTTGTGCATCATCCCCGGGTTAATTCTGCCTGGAAAATATTTTCCACGACGGGTGAGCAATGCCCAAAAGATGAATTCCGCAAGGGTTGTACTCCCACCCATGCAAAATGCAATGGCACACACACATCATACCACATTCCATACAGGAAATGCAATCCTACATGGATTATTCATGTCATGAATGAGATGAGACTCTTCATGCCCATAACCCAAGTCCTAACCGACTCCCTCACACATGCGACGCCAAGTGTGAAAACTTGTCATTGGTGTTTCACCTAATGACTATTTTCTTCAAACAAAATCTTTTTGTTTTTAAAACTCAAGACACATTGGAAAACCTCCAATGTTATTTTGATTTCATCAAATCCCATGTGTTTATGCATTTGTGGGCCACGTATTTTTCGGGTTTACACCGTAGGATCGTCGTGCACCTTTCCAACAGTTTTACTGTCTTTCACCACTGGTGATCATGTCTAACCGCGAATGAAATTGGGTCTTTCACCCTGGGGGGATCTACCCCATCTTTCTCCGCCCATATGCACGATATTTATTATTATATTTCTTTCATTTTTTCATGATACCCAACCGTGAGTCTCAATTTTGGACGTTGTCCCATTTTCGAGCTCACCACCCATTCACCAAGAATTGTGAAATAACCATTACCATGCACGCACACCCGACTCGACGCGATGTTACAGTGCATATGGATTGAAAATATCCCATATTATGTCACATGTATCATTTCCAAATCATGACAAATAATTTTCATTCACCATATATGTCATGTCAATACATCAACTGAGCATATATTAACATGAATTTACACAACCAACATGTTATTCATTTTTTTTAGCAATAACACACAAATACAGCACACATGGACCAATAACAGTCCGAAAATAAGTCCCAAGACTACCCAAAACAGTCCCAAAAAATTCAGCTCCGGACTGCCCGAAAACAATCCACAAATTTTGTCCCGAACTGTCCGTAAACAGTCCCGGAAATTTAGTTCCTGATTGTCCGAAACAGCCTCGAAAATCCAACATTTAGTCCCAAATTTTTGGGACTGAAATGTACAGTCGTTCCGGGCCCAAACACCTCATCCATTTGCGTGAACAAACTTTGTCTCTTGCTCTGACGAGAACCAACGGCCCAATCACTGTGAATTCAGAGAATGAGCTTCACCCTCCCCATCCCCTTTTTCTTTTCTTTTCTTTTCTTTCTTTTCTTTTTCCAATTTTCCTCTCCCCACTGAAATGATCCAATTTTCTCAAGTGGGAGACCTTATCTACCTACTCTTGCCACATGTCTCCCTCTCATTGGCTTTTTCCTTTCACCTTATCCTCTTATCCATATATTTGGATTTCCTAAATTCTGGGCGGGGGCTTAACATTACTACTCTCCCTGCATCCCCTTTTGACTTTTCCTCTCCTTTTGACACATGGTTTAATGTGATCCATTCAACCATGTGCCATGTGTCACTTACTACACTCGGTGTCTCGAAAAACGTGAAATTTGACTGTCTCTGACCCGACGAAATTCCCACCTGTAATCAGACGGCACAGATCATCTAAACGGTAAAGCCTGCCATCTTCTCCTCGAGATCTAGAAGAATTTTAGGTTTTCAATCGAAATTACCGTGCCACCTTCTTTTAAAATTGGAATTTTCCTTGCTTTACATTCTTCCCCCCTTATGAGAATTTAATCTTGAAATTCCACACACGTGCACATCGAATCACATGCATATGCAACCATACACAACCGCATGCATATAAACTAGTCATTTAATCACCAACGACTAAACCACGTACCTTCATCCTCAAACAAGAAGAGATAGGTGGCCCGCATCATGTCCTCGCGCTCCCATGTTACCTCCTCCACTCCTCGGTGTTGCCACAACACCTTCACTAGCCTCACGGTCTTGCATCGAAAAACCTTATCCTAGCTATCCATGATACACATCGGTCCCTCCTCGAAGGTCTCATTCGTATCAACAGTAATCTCTCCCCAATCCACTACATGAGCTGGATCTAGAGTATACTTCCAGAGCATGGAGACGTGGAACACCTCATGAACACCTGACATGCTTGGCGGTAATGCCAATCGATACGCTATTGTGCCCACCCTCTCGAGTATCTCGAAGGGCCTAATATACCTCGGTGCTAGTTTCCCCCGTTTGCCGAACTTGACCATTCCTCTCTTAAGCATCACATTCAAGAAGACTTGATCACCCACCTCAAACTCTAGAGGTCGACGCCGTCTGTCAGCATAGCTCTTCTGTCGGCTCTAAGCAGTGAGAAGACACTTCCGTATCAAACCTACCTTCTTGGAGGTATCTCTAATCAGATCCCGACTAGTGATAGAACCTCATCCCCTCTCGTACAAATAAATCGGGATTGACATAGCCCCATATAAAGCCTCATAGGTGCTAATCGATACTAGCCTCGATAACCGCTGTAGCGACCAACTAAGAGTAAATGCTCCTCCTAACTACCCTTATGATATAGGACACATGCTCGTAGCATGTGTCCTCTCCAACTGACCATTTGTATGTGGATGAAAAGCGGTGCTCATCATCAACCGTGTCCCCATGGCCTTCTGGAAACTCTTCCAAAAGTGTGTCGTAAACCTGGGATCTCTGTTTGATACTATGGACACTGGCACTCCATGTAGCCGAACAATCTCTCGAATGTACAATCGACAAAATTCCTCTAGTGTGAAAGTCATCCTCATTGCTAGAAAATGTGCCAACTTAGTGAGTCGGTCCACTATCACCCACACCGCATCATGCCTCCACGGTGTCTATGGCATGTGGGTCACAAAATCCATTGTGACGTGTTCCCACTTCCACTCGACTACCTCCAAAGGTTGGAGCAGCCCTTCTATCTTCTGGTGCTTAGCCTTTACCTGCTGACACATGAGACACCGTCGAACAAAGTCTCCAACGTGTCGCTTCATCCCGCTCCAATAATACTAGCGACAAAGATCACAGTACATCTTCGTGCCACCTGGATGCACATCGAATCGAGAGCAGTGGAACTCTCGGAGGATATCCTCTCTCAAATCAGTCAACTGGGGAACTGCAACCCGTCCCCTATACCGAATACCACCATCTGTGTGAATGGCCTAGCCTTCTTCTCATATACCTGACTGTACCCGGTCCCTGATGGATACTATCTTTGTGTCCTGCCCCTAGGACTCAATCACTCTAGTCAATAGGGATGGCGTAGACACTAGACTTCCCAAAGTACCCTGAGCCTGATCCCTGTACTCTAATCCGAACTGTCCCACAGTCTCTAGCATTTGCCACTCCCGGGAAGCTACGCTAGCTAATACTCCCCGTGACTTCTGACTGAGTGCATTAGCCACCACATTTTCCTTACCAGGATGGTAATGCAAAGTTAAGTCATAATCCTCTAAAAACTCCATCCATCTGCGTTGCCTCAGGTTGAGGTCCCGCTGCGTAAAGATATACTTCAGACTTTTATGGTATAAAAATACCTCGAACTGCTCACCATATAGGTAGTAGCACCAAATCTTCAAGGCAAAGACTATGGCCGCTAACTCCATGTCATGTGTGGGGTAATTCCGCTCGTGATTCTTCAACTGCCGAGAACCATAAGCTACTACCCTCCCGGACTGCATCAAAACGCATCCCAGTCCGTCCTTCAAGGCATCACAATATACGATGTACCTCTGTCCCCTTTCCGGGACTATCAGAATAGGAGCTGAATTAAGCCTCCTTTTCAATTCCTGTAATGCCCTCTCACACAGGTCATTCCACTCGAACTTAACCTCCTTCCGAGTCAGCCTTGTCATAAGTGTTGCTAGCCGGGAGAAATCCTCAATGAACCTCCTGTAGTACCCCGCCAATCCCAAGAAGCTGCGTATCTCAAAGACTGACTTTGGCCTCTCCTAACTCATTACAGCCTCAACCTTCTCAAGGTCTACTAACACACCTGAAGCTGACACTACGTGCTCCAAGAATCTCACCTTAGTAAGCCAAAACTCGCACTTACTAAACTTGGCGTACAACTGATGTTCTATGAGGGCTTGGAGAATAACCCTCAAGTAATCCTCATGCTCCTTCTTAGACTGGGAGATATCAAAATGTCGTCCATAAAGACTGCGACGAACTGATCTAAGTAAGGTTGGAACACTTTATGCATGAGATCCATGAATAACGCTAGCGCATTCGTCAATCCACTATGAACCAGAAACACCCGTACAGCGTCCTAAACGCTGTCTAAGGGATATCCGCCTCCATAACCCTCAGTTGATGATAACCGGTACGAAGGTCTATCTTGGAGTAGACTCGCGCCTCTCTCAATTGATCAAATAAGTCATCAATCCTCAGTAATGGATATTGATTCTTGATTGTAACCCTGTTCAACTGTTAGTAGTCAATGCACAGTCGAAGGGTCTTGTCCTTCTTCTTTGCAAACAGACCCGGAGGCGCCATGCAGGCGGTCTGCCCAATAAAGCCCTCGTCCAACAATTCCTGCAGTTGCGCCTTGAGTTCTTGTAACTCAACTGGTGCCATCCTATTAGGAGTCATAGAAATGGGCGACGTACCAGGGTGTAACTCAACCCAGAAGTCTACATCCCTCTGCGGAGGTAATCCCGATAGTCATCTAGAAAAACATCCTCATACTCGCAGACTACCCGAGGCAGATCCAAGTCCTGTCTCACCTCGTCCTCCAAGGTAAGGCTTGCTTGCTAGACAACTAATCAACTGTCCACTCCACTTGGAGTCGTACACGGTCTGGGGTAAAACATCTTGCTTGTCCCCTTGAAACGTAACACGAAGACCGTCTTGTGTGTAGGCGGTAACTCTCTTACGTTCACAATCAATGACCACTTGGTGTGCTATCAACTAATTCATCCCAATGATGACATCAAACTCTGACATGTCCATGACCCTCAAGTCCACAGTGAGTAGAATCTCGGAGATCTCTAACTCGCAACCCCGACATATCAGATCCACACTCACCCTAGTCCTTGGGGGAGAGCCTACATACAACGGCTTTTCCAAGGTCTTAACCTTTAAGCCCAATCCTCTCACACATGATGCAGCAATAAATGAATATGATGCACCATAATCAAATAGTATCCTTGCCCATAGGCGAGATAACATAAACATACCCTGTATAACTGATTGATCATTTGGCTTAGTCGATGGTACAACTACGTAGATACGCCCTTAGGTCCCTGAAGTCTCGGCCTAAGAGCCCTGTCCTCGGCCTCGACCCACACCTTGGCCTTTTTAGCCTGTTTGTGTAGTAAAAGGAACTTGTGCAGCTCCCTGAGACTAATGCTAGTTCCTTTGGCTCGCACTGGGGTAAGAAGGAACATACTGCATCTGTGCGCGTCCCACTGATGATTGGGACTGCGCTGTCCCAAAACCCTTGGATCCTTACCTCCGAGGGTAATCCCGCCTCATATGTCTAGCTGATGGCAGTAATAACATGTCATCTATCCTGGCTGGCTAGAGGTCCTGGTTTGGCCTTGGCCTTGATAGCCGCGTCCTTGTCCTTGGAACCCTCATGAGCTAAAAGACTTCAGCTTCTTTCCCGAACTAGAAGAAGACTGATCCTCCCTTCTCTTGCCACTATCACCCGCATCTCGGATGCTCCGTGCATCTTCTACCTCTCTCTCTATGGCAATAATTGTCCTGACCATAAAGTCCATTTCTTATAGGAGAAATCCTACAATCTTACCCCGGATGGACTACTTCAGATCATCCCAAAACTTCCTCACCTTGGCCATATCTGTGGCCACATAGTCATCCCCGAAACTTGCCAACTTGGTGAACTTGGCTACGTATTCGAGCACAATCATGCTTCCTTGCTTCAACTCAATGAAATCCCGAGCCTTTGCATGCCTAGTAGATGCAGGGAAAAACTTATCCATAAAAAGATCTCAGAACTCTCCCTATATCATCATCTCCGGATCCCGTGAGACTTTGACCCAATCCCATCGTATCTTGGACTCACCCTCTAGCCGAAATGTGGCTAGCTTGATCCTCGTAGCATTAGAGGTAATCCCCATAGCCTCCAAGATCCTCTCAACTTGTCGAAACAAATGATTAGCTACCGCTGGATCCCCTCCCTCAGTGAATGTCGAAGGATGATGTTATAACCGTTGAGGTTACTCGCCCCCGATTTCGCCATAATTAGCCTGTAATGGCAAGAAATGTGAGAACCCATGGCCTCCACAAAAGCTTCACATAAAAACGGCGATGGTCAAGGCGCCCAATGGACGCACTTCTCTATGCCTCATTCCTCGACTTACATCTACACATGTCAAATGGAAATAGGGTTATCAATTTCTATCTCAGTCTAACTTGTAGTGAACACGCCAACCACCAATAGACTCTATCATCATGAACTTCCCCGTTCATCCCTTTTTCCTTAGCGGTGCAAAATGTCAACACTAATACAATTTAATTCAATTCCCAACTATCATGTTCAATTTGTTTTTCCGAACCCCTAAAGTTATGTTTTCTAACCTTAGTGTTCCATACATAATATATCATGTATAATGTTCACACAAATCATCACACATATCACACATTAATTCATCAAAGTGCCCAATGGATGCAAGATCTAAACCCTATGCCCATCAAGTTCTAGGTGTTTGTATACCTAAGCTCTAATGCCAAGTTGTGATGCTTGTACCAAAATTTGAGCTCCTTAGGTAATAGTTCACCTAGGCTTTGATACCAAGTTGTGACGCCCCAAATCCCGGGGGACAATTTTTTTTTTCTTGGCTACTGGACAAGTCTGTCATGACAGAGAAGTCTCTGTTGAGACAGAGTCCTTGTTGCGCATGTCACACACATTGTGCGAGCTTATCTGCACGTGCGGTGGTTACGAGCCGTAAGACTGCCTTCGCGGGCCCCGCGCGCGACCGCCCATTAGCGACACAATTTTTCTCTATCTGACAGCACTCACCATGCGTTCCGCCAGCCCGTTTGCGACATCAAACCCCGTCGCGAATGGTAATCCATCCTTCTCGGCTAAACTCTATTGCGACCAGGAAAAAACCTTGTCGCGACACAGCAGCACCCGGCCTAGGCCAAAACCTGTAGCGACAGAGGGCCATTATCTTGACAAAGGGCCATTGTCACGACACAGGGCCAAAAACAAACTCTATTGTGACACAGAAAGCCTCTATCGCGACCCAAACCGCCTAGCATACCTTGGTAACATGTCACAATATGGAGAACCCTGTCGCGACACAGCCAAAAAGCTCTATCAAGTGCAGGCGCTGCTACCACACGCCCATTGCGCACACCCAGGCTAGGTCGTGCCCTTGGCATGAGGATCATGTCGCGACATTAAAAGCCATGTCGTGACACAGGGCCAGAAAAACCCTGTCACGATGGAGGGCAATTGTCGCGACATAGGGCCAACATTCTCTATCGCGATAGAGACCCAAAAATGGGCAATAGCCTATTATAGTCTTCTACACCTCCAGATCCCTTTTTCTTTTCTTTCCAGAACACCCTAAATTCGATATAAACTAGCCTTTTTATTACAAAGGCAACATGAAGCCTGTAAAACTTGCCAAAATGCATTCATCATTCAAAATGAGTTTAATTACAACTCCTTTCTTCTTACATATATAGAAAATTAGTTTTCAACCCAAAATTTACAAAATACGGAACAAAGCCCATATGGCCTTTTCTTCACAACTAAGGTCTTGGATGGGCTTCATCCCCCGGTGTACCTCTAGTACCTAAAAATATTTTCCCAAGACGGGGTGAGTAATGCCCAGTAGATGAACTCTCCTACAAGGGTTACTCCCCACCTAAGTTCACATGCAATGGCACACACACGTCATACCACATTCCATACAGAAAATGCAATCCTACATGGAATATTCATGTCATGAATGAGATGAGACTCCTCATGCCCATAACCCGAGTCCTGACCGACACCCTCACACATGCGACGCCAAGTGTGAAAACCTGTCATTGGTGTTTCACCTAATGACTGTTTTCTTCAAACAAAATCTTTTTGTTTTTAAAACTTAAGAAACAATGGGAAACCCTCCAATGTTCTTTTGATTTCATCAAATCCCCGTGTGTTTAAGCATTTGTGGGCCACGTATTTTTTGGGTTTACACCGCAGGATCATCGCGCGCCTTTCCAACATTTTTACAGTATTTCACTGTCGGTGATCATGTCTAACCGCGAATGAAATTGGGTCTTTCACCCTAGTAGGGGGAAGGGGGAACTACCCTATCTTGCTATGCCCATACACACGAGATTTATTATTATATTTCTTTCCTTTTTTCATGATACCCAATTGTGAGTCTCAATTTTGGATGACCCATTTTCGAGCTCACCACCCATTCACCATGAATGGTGAAATAACCATTACTATGCACACACACCTGATTCGACGCGATGTTACCGTGCATATGGAATGCAAATATGCCATATTATGTCACATGTATCCTTTCCAAATCATGGCAAATAATTTTCATTCACCATATATATCATGTCAATACATCAACCACGCATATATTAACATGAATTTATAGAACCAACGTGTTATTCATTTTTTTAGCAATAACACACAAAAACAGCACACATGGACCAATAACAGTCCGAAAATTAGTCTCAGGGCTGCCCAAAATAGTCTAAAAAAATTTAGCTCCAAACTTCCCGTAAAAGTCCACAAATTTAGTCCCAGACAGTCCAAAAACAGTCCTAGAAATTCAGTTCCTGACTATCCGTAACAGCCCTAAAAATCTAGCATTCAGTCCCAAATTTTTGGGACTGAAATGCACGGCCGTTTCGGCCCCAAACACCTCATCCATTTGTATGGTTCTTAGACAAGAATTAAACCGAGTAGGAGAAAAACCCCTACCTCTTGGAGTTTGGCGAAATCCGCTGATTTTGGAACCCACGTGTAGTTCTCGTTGCGTAGACCAACTTTTCCTCTTGCTATGACGAGAACTGACGGCCTGATCACTGTGGAATCTAAAGAGAAGTTGGAGCTTCTCACTCCTCCTTTCTTCTTTTTTATTTTCTTTTCTTTTCTTTCTTTTCTTTTTTCTTTTCCAATTTTTCTCTCCCCACTCAAATGATCCAATTTTCTCAAGTGGGAGACCTCATCCACCTACTCTTGCCACATGTCTCCCTCTCATTGGCTTTCTTCCTCTCACCTTATCCTCTTATCCATATATTTGGATTTCCTATCTCTAAGGGCTGGACACATAGCCATCCCTTAGACTTCCCCATATTTTTTTAATTTTCCTCTCCTTTTGACACATAGCTTAATGTGAGCCATTCAACTATGTGCCATGTGTCACTTGCTACACTCGGTGCCTCGAAAAACGTTAAATTCCGATTGTCTCGGAATTTGACGAAATTCGACTGGGTAACTAGATTTTACAAGACGATTCCAACGGTGAAGTCCGTTTCGTCATCCGATATCTAGAAGAATTTCAGGTTTTCCACCGAAATTACCGTTTTACCATTTTTCAGAAAAATGGAATTGTCCTAGGCTTTACATAAATTTGGTTAAGGAGTTTGAGGGATTGTAGATGAAGAAGTCTGAGACAATCCAAGAGTACTCGACCAATGTTTGAAAAGGAAAACTATAAAGCTTGGGCAGTGAAAATGCAAGTCTACATGGAGGGTTGTGATTACTAGGAGGCAGTGGAAGATGACTATGAGGTGGTTGCACTTCCTGAAAATCCAACCCTGAATCAAATCAAGCATCATAAGGAGATGAAAACTAGAAAAGCCAAGGCCCAAGCCTATTTGAATGCTACTATTTCACCATAAATTTTTTAAAAGATCATAGTTTAGACTCCTCTAAGAAAATCCGATTTCCCCAAAGCAGTAAATTAAGGAGATGAAAAGATCAAGAGCATGAAGGGGTTAAATTTGATCAAGGAGTTTGAGGGATTGCAGATGAAGGAGTCTAAGATAATCAAAGAGTACTCGGCCAAGTTGGTTGACATTGCAAACAAGGCAAGAATGTTTAGCACTGACCTCTCTGACAATAGGTTGGTTCAAAAGATCCTTGTTTCTTTGGCTCGGAGTAAAAGAGGTAACTCATATTTCATTAGAGGAACACCAAGAACCCTCGTTCTCAAATCAAGTTGGCATAATTGATTAGTGCTTTGCAAGCACCTAAACAAAGGAGGTCGATGAGGCTGAAAGGAAGTGTTGAAGAGGCTCTAAGGGCCAAAGTGTAACAAAACTCAAAAGCAAAAGAGAAGAAACAGAAAGGGAAGAAATAAAGCCACAAGAACTTAGAAGTCATACAGTAATAGCTAGTACAGCAAACAAAAGGAGGGAATGTATTCTTCATGCACATCATGAAAAACCAAATCATCCCCATTTTAGATGTTTGAGAAGGCTAGATGTGCAGGTAGGGAGATTTCAAAAATGGGACATACTTAGAAGTTTTCATGAGGATAAGAGAGATCGTAAAACAAGGTGAAGCACATGTCAGAGTCCAAAGAAGAGGTAGATCAGTTGTTTGTTGCCTCTTGTTTCATTTTTAATATTCAAGGCAGAATTGGCTGTTGATAAGTGAAGTTGTACAAACCATATGACAAGTGACGAGAACCGGTTTTACAAACTTTGATAAATCAATAAAATCAAGGGTGAGAATTGGAAATGGAGAACACTTAGCAGTAGAGGGTCGAGGGACTGTAGCTATAAAGAGTTGTGTAGGGTTTAAGCTAGTTTATGGTAATGTATGTTCCTGAGATTGATTAGAACCTGATAAGTGTGTGGCAATTGGTAGAAAAGGGATTTAAGGTACATTATTTGAAGAGGGAAAATATTTTATCTTTGATTCTGGAGGTCAGGAGCTGTTCAAGATAAAGATGTAGCATAAGAGATTTTCTTTGAATCCTCTTGAAAATGAGCAAGTGGCATTCAAATGTCAAGTAAATAATTCAGAGATATGACACAAAAGACTAGGGCATTTTCACAACAAAGGTTTGCAATTTCTGCAAAGAAATGATGTGGCAAGAGGGTTACCAAACCTATAGGAGAAATTCTCAATCTACATGGCTTGTTTATCAAGTGCTAAGCTAGATTTTTATGAGTCAACTCGAGAGCTACAAAGAAGCCAGAATCCTATCCATTCAGACTTATGGTCCATAAGCAACTCCCCATTGAATGGCACAGGTATTTAATATTCTATTAATGACTATACTAGAATGTGTTGGATTTACTTCATGAAGAAAAAGTTAGAAGTTGCTTAAGTGTTTCTAAAGTTTAAAAGATGGATTGAAAATCAAAGTAGTTGTAAGATTTAGGTCATTAGATCTGATAATGGCATAAAATACACTTCACAAAGGTTTAATTCCTAATGTGAGGAAGCTGGAATCGAACATCAACTCAATGTTCTGTACTCTCCACAACAAAATGGAGTTAGTGAGAGGAAAACCATAACCATTATGAAGATGACTAGGTGTTTTTTGCATGAGAAAAATCTACCAAAGGAACTTCAGGTAGAAGCAGCAAATACAACACTCTTTCTATTGAACAGGCTACCTACAACGATATTGGAGAAGAAGACACCCTTTAAATCATGGTCAGGTATCAACCCAATTCTGAAAATTTTAAAGGTGTTTGGCTGTCTATGTTTCTCTTATATTCCATAGGTCAAGAGAGACAAGCTGGAGAAGAAGTCTAATCTTAGAGTGTTTGTTAGCTACAGTCTTGTATGAAAGGCCTATATAATATATTAGCCAAAGTATGGAAAGGTGATTACTAATAGGGATGTTCAGTTCCTATAAGATGAAGAGTAGAATTGGGTTGATAACACTCAAAATGAACCAGAGATGGTGTCCTTAGAATTAGAAGAGCTGGTGGATGACACTCCAGTTAGAGGCACCCGATCTTTGGTCGATATGTACCAAAGGTGCAATGTGGCTGTTTTGGAGCCAACAAATTTTTAAGCAACCAAAAATGATCAGAGATGGATGAGTGCAATGAAAAATGAGCTAGCTATGATTAAGAAAAATCAGACTTAGGAGTTGGTGGAGAAGCCTAAAGATAGGAAGATCATTGACTGAAGTGGGTCTTTAGGACTAAACTAAATTTTAATCGCTTCATTGAAAACATAAGGCCAGGTTAGTAGTAAAAGGCAATAATAGGAGTAGACTTCTTAAACATTTACAATCAGAGTAAGGTTAGATACTATCATACTAGTTCTTGCCTTATCTGCTCTAAACGGGTTGAAAAGTGTATCATTTAGATGTCAAATCTATTTGAGTTTTCAGTATTATAGGAAGAGATTTATGTTGAACAACCAGAAGGATTCATCATACCAGGTCAAGAGGAAAAGGTTTATGTGTTGAAGAAGGCGTTGTATGGCTTGAAGCAAGCTCCTAGAGCGTGGTATAGCAAGATGTATGGGCATTTTTCGAGCCTAGGTTTTGAGAAAGGCTTAAGTGAGTCCACTCTGTATGTTGAAAAGTTTGATTATGACTTGGTTATTGTATCTCTATGTGGATGACTTGTTGGTAACAGGAGGAAACAAGGCCTGACATCAGGTTAGCTAAGAATATGATGAAGATGTTTGAAATGACTGATTTAGGTAAAACATCCTACTCTTCTTGGCATGATCAAACAAGTCAGCAAGGAGATCTTCATATGTCAAAGGAAGTACTTGAAGGAGATCCCGAAGAGATTTGGTATGGAGAAGTGCAAGAGTGTGAGTACTCTAATGGGTAAGAAAGAAAAGCTGCAAAAGTATGATAGAGTTGACCCTGCAGATGAAGGTCTGTACGGTAGCTTAATTGGTTGTATAATGTACCTCACAGCAACTAGATCAAGCATCATGTTTCCTATAAGTATCCTCTCCATATTTCTAAACTGTGCAAGTGAGTTGCATATGGTACCTACGAAGAGGGTGCTGAGATATTTGAAGGGTACTTTCTCATATGGGATTAAATTCTTCAAAGTTCAGGAATTTAAGTTGTAAGACTATTCTGATAGTAATTGGGGTGGACCAGTGGAAGACATTAGAAGCACTTCTGGGTATTGATTCACATTTGGATCAAGATGTTTTTCTTGGTGTTCAAAGAAGCAAGAGTTAATGGCTTAATCAACTGCAAAAGCCGAGTTCATTACAGCAATTGTAGCTACAAATCAAGCAATATGGTTGAAAAGCCACGATGCTCGTGATGTGCATCAAGAGGACAACAGATATCTGGGAGCAAACTGTGCCACTTGGCCATTTCACATAATCTAGTCTTTTCATGGAAGAACAAAGCATTTCAGTTAAGTATTACTTAAGGGAGGTGTAGAAATTAGGTTATGAAGCTAGTGCATTGCAAGCTTAGGAAAATCAACTCGTATTATATTCACAAAGTCATTCCATGTTGGTCGTTTTGAGACTCTTAGAGACAAGTTGGGTGTATGTGCAGTTGATTGACTTGATTTAGGAACTGACCAAAACTTATTGGATTTTAGCATTACTACCAAGGACCATTCAATCCTTAGTAGAAATACCAAAAACTTGATGGACTGAAGATATTAAAACTTATTTTCTGATATTGTTTAAGATGATGCAATTAAAAATTGGTTTTGGTCTAAATCACTACAAGTGCACAAGTCATAAAAGTAATAAAGTGGACTAAATAAGTCTGGATATCAACTACCCCTACTACTCAAGATTATTACTATTTGAACTTCTAAATTTCTAGTAGATATAAAACTTTCTAAAAGAAATAAGATAAAAGAATTTTCTAAACTCTATTTTGTAATGAATAAGAAATCTCAAATAAATGGATTAGAGAATTCATTGAATTGAAATACACTAGGAACGAAATCAGTGTTATGACTATTAATTTGCAAAGTTCCTAAAGAAAGTGTAGTTTAAGGCATGAGCTCTGGAATTGTCCAAGAGCAAGGTAGTGTAGTCATGGAATGCCTCCTGACACTACACATTTCACTATCTAGATTACCATATTCCTAAATCAAGTTAATGGGTCTAAAGAGCTATTTGTAGGACATGATTATCTTTAAGATCTAATTGTTTTTCTTTTTCAGTACTTTAAAGCCATCTCTTAGGACTGGAAACCGCTTGCCCCCATAGACAGGATAACACAAGCTTTCTCCAAATCAATTGATACCTCAGCCATCAATTCGACTAAAATGCCATCTCTCCTTGATTAGAATCTTAACTAACATTGGATTGAGATTATTTTACCAAATTAAGGTGAAACCTCTAAAAATTAAACTCATAGATCAGGTAATTGTATGCTCTCCTGAACACACTCTTGTCAGTTACACTTGGGAACTCTTGTCGAGGTTGGGAATCTAGTATCTTTAGAGTGCACAGAACAACGACTCGATGATAAATAAAATTCCCAAGTCACTACTCTATACTCTCAGGTCGTCCATCCCTATGTCACTTAGGGGGATCCTGGAAATCAAAGCACAAATACAACTCTTTTATGGGTATAAGAGACTGATATTCAGAACAACACATTCTAAAAGCAATATCAATTCATTCATTCCAGTTTTCATTCCTGAAAAACATTAAAATACTACAAACAATAATCAAAACAAAAAACTCTTCCTATAGGGAGCTTAGCCTTCCATATCTGGATCATCAATGACAATGACTAGTTGATCAAACAAATTCATTGAAATTTTGATCAAAACTAGAGTAAAACAAATTCCAGACAAATTTCCATATTTCATTAAAGTTTTTTTCTGTCAATTTATTATCAAAAACCTGTTAACCAATTTTTCGACATGGCTACCAATGACTAACTAAAGTCCCTAGCAACGACGCCAAAAACTTGTTGAGACCAAATGATGTATATAAGAAAATAGGGCCAAAAGAGTGACTGTGGTAAATACTCAAAAACTAATTTGAAACAAAAGTAAGTGTACTCAAAAACTGAAATGAAAAGTATTACCAACACTCAACCCCTTTCCGCAAGTTCACGGGTCATACAAGTAATAAAGTAGATTCTAGAAGTCCGGATATCGTACCCACGAGGATTGGAGGTTCTCTCTAATTGGAATTTGAGCACCCCGATTGCAAGGGCTCTTCGCTAGCTAGGCGACCAAATAGGATGTGGAATAAAATCAATTTAACTGAAATAAAAACTGATTTGAAACTAATCAACTAATTCTAAAATCTATCAAGCAAATAAACTACTGAAGTCTAAATGTATGAAGAGGCACTAGGCTGGTGATAATCATTTAACAATCAATTTGCATCTCCTTGAAAGCAACATTTGGTGTTGAATGTCGATTTGTCCAAGAGCAATGTAGTATAGCTCTGATTCTCCACACACTAAGGGCTACTTCACTTAATTATTAATCACGTTCCTTCCATATACATGGGTCTAATCAATTACTTGTAGGATATAATATTCTTTCTAAGAATTGGGTATTTTTCCTTTTCAGTACTTCACACCATTTTCTTAGGACTGAAGACTGCTTACCCCCATAGACAGGATAATGCAAGCCTTCTCTAATATAATTGACATCTTAGCCATCAAATCTAATAAAGTTCTCTATCTCCTTGATTAGATTTATGCTAACACGGGATCAAAGTCATTCTATCAGATTGAGTTGAGACCTCTAAACATAAACTGATACATCATCTAACTTATCCTCACACCATGAGTAAATTAGTGATCTATCAAAGTAATTTTTCAGAGTTCATTAGTTCCATAATATTAGTTTAACATACCCCCAAATTACTGCTCTTTACTCTTAGGAATCTCAATCTCTGTGTCACTCAAAGGACCTCCTGGAAATCAGAGCAAAGATACAGCTCTTTTCTAGGTGTAAGCTACTAATATTCCGAACAACTAATTATATGAACTGTACCAATTATATAAATCTAGTCTTCAAACACACAAAATAACTGAGAATCTGCAAATCTGAATGTTCAACAATTAATCCCTACTACTAGAGGGTGTTTAATGTTCCATTACTGGATTCCATTCATCACCAATCAAACAAAAAGTAAGAAAATGAAGAAAGAACTCAAGAGACAAGGAGTGAGAAAAAAATCCATATTTTAGTTTAAATCTTTATCTGAACAGTAATGAAATATGAATATTTGATGTACTACACCGAAATCTCTTAAATACAAATAAAAATATGCTCAGAAACTACTTTAAGATCTACTAGAAATTAAAATCTGGAGCAAAACTAAAAAATAAATGACAATTTAGAGAGAGAAACCCTATGAGAGGTGTTCTCCCACCTCCCCGATGCCCTAAAAAACCTAAAAAAAAACGAGTATTTCTAGTCTTAGGGTGAAAATGGGCTTGAAAACAGTCCAAAATATCAATTGTTTGGTTTTTTTTGTTTTTCCAGCACTTGCGTCGTGACATCAGTATTTTTGAGTCGCGACATCAGCATTCTGGATACCCATCACAATGTCACTACATAATAAAACTTTGTTGCAACAGAAAATTCTTTGTTGCAATAGAAAATTCTTTGTTGCAACAGAAAAACTTTTTTGTGACAGAAAATTCTTTGTTGTAACAAAAAATTCTTTGTTGCAATAGAAAATTCTTTGTTGCAACAGAGAATCTTTATTGCAACAGAAAAAACTTTGTTGCAACAAAGTTTGTCTTCGGCTTGTCTCTAGTTTTGTCCTGACATAATCTGGGTTTGTCGCTACAAAGTTTTGACTTTGTTGCTGGTTTTGTTGCTGGCTTTGTCACAATAAAGTCTGGATATGTCGCGACATAATATTTGCTTAGCTGCTTGTTTTCCTTCTCCAACTTGTTGAGGCCATAACTGATAGAAATAAAATCAAAACGCAGCAGAATTAGGTTTTAAAATTTTTCCATAAAATCTTATTTTCGCAAGAACCCATGCAAACACATATTAATATCAAAAGGTGAAGATCAGATCTTATACCTCATATCAAGTATAGAGATTTGTCGACAAGAGGCTGAAAAACAAACTCCCCGCACTGTGGTCTTCAATTCCACCTCCTTGAGGTGTGTGGGCACCAACGATTCAGATCCGAACAATACACTCTAGGTTTTTCTGCCTAGATCTACCTTGTGTACTCAACACATGAGGCAAGGGATCTCTATAAAGAGACTCTAGGAAACTAGGCTTGGAAAACTTTTTTTTTCTTTTTGGTTTCTCTCTCAAAGACTCACCACCACGGAAATATACCTCATTTCTGCTTTATAGACGTTTCAAATCCTTATCGATAAGGAAACGAATTAATTATATTTAATATTCTTAAATTAAATCATCGATATGAAACGAATATCAATATTTAATATCTTAAATTCAAATCCCATCGATAGGAAAATGAATTAATAATATTTAAAATTTAATTCAAATCCTTTATCGATAAGGAAACGACTAATTATATAATAACAATTCAAATATTATTACCCCTTTACAGATTATTTTCTTATTCAATCAAGAACGAATTAAATTGACTAAATAACAACGATTGTTATTTGTAATTTAAAAATAATCTCATCATTTTAAATTACTACAAAGAGTGCAATTTATTCCAAATCATGAATCGTTCATTATAAGACATAGGAGGGGCGGAATTAAACTCATGGACCTCAGAATTTCAAGCTCCAATAAATTCACAATTAATTAAACTCTTTTAATCAATTATTTTAATTTATTAATTCCCAGAGTTATTCCACTAAAAACTTGCATTTGAACTCTTGTCCTTACAAAGACGATTTTACCTGAATGGGATGTCCATTGATTTAACTGGTCACATGCGCTCTATCCTCCAATATGGTTCATAACTGTAGCTCCGTGAAATTACCGCTTTTGCCCATTTAATTACTATATCCCTTGATCCTAAGCCCATTAATCCACTAGTGAACAGTTAATTTATAAACCTGTTATAAATTAGAGCGCTCAAACTGTTTCCGCCCCAAACCACTTAAGGGAACTAATCAGTCTGTGCCTTCCATGGGGAAGGGTTGGATTCCATGTCCATAGTTCACATTCCCAACTGCATACATCAATGGGCCTCCAAGGTCACAAGTATTGGGGCCCATTTCATAACGGGGCTTTAACCCATGACTCAAAAGGCCCAACTTGACATAAACAGAGTCTATGACTACGCAGATTGAATCGGACCGCATATGATCATCTAGCGCGCCGCTTTGAATTCTCGGTGACAAACGGTATTTAAAAGAATTCGAAAATCGCGCCTCGTCCTCCGTCCCATATAATCTTATTATGGAGCCTCCACTTAATGTCGCTACATTAGTGACCCGAATTAAGGTCACTTCATTCTCAATGATAGCGGATCGCCTGGGCATTATTTAATTTGAAGATCCCCAAACTTCAATTAATTTATTACTTTATTAATATATTTATAATCCATAATCCTCGATCCTCGTATAACCTAAACACATCGAGTTATGGGTTACATTAATAAATATGGGATTTTCTGACGTTTCATTCATACATTATGCACAAAATAGCTAAATGTAATAAATATGACACTTTTATTAATTTCATAAAACATAAATATAAATTCATGCTTTACAGGGCACTATCCCTAACAATAACTTCTTCATTTTAACTCAGAATTGGGCGTGTGAGGTGTCGTTGGAAATTTCTTTGAATGTAGAATGTAACCATGAGTGGAGTTTATCCATTTGATGCTCTATATGATAAATAAAAATTCATCTTCCAATGACGTACCGCGTGGAGACATCCCCGCTAACTCTCTTTGGAACTATGTTGCATTTTCTTACTTAAATCACTTGCTTTCTATTAGAAATCCTGTAAAACCAAGTTTAGAGGAAATTTCATGAGTTTTATGAATATGGATATAAAATGTTTAAAATAGCATGTGAAATGAACTCAAAACATAGATGAGTTTTACACTCATCAAACACCCTCAAACTTAAAGTTTTGCTTGTCCTCAAGCAAAGAAAAGAAAGAAGTTGCTTGTCCCTAAGAAATTTAAGAGAAAAGTTCATTTCAATTCTTTTATTTGCAGTCCAAACTCTGAGTACAACGTTTGCTAAGGGTATGTTATATGTGTCTCCGCACTACCCTTACCAAGAATATGGAAAATATGATCAAGATAATTTATTTATTTTAATAGGAATTGTCCCCATAACACAAATTTAGATCATGGTTCTCACTAGTGTGTGTGTGTGTGTGTGTGTGTGTGTGTGTGTGTGTGTGTGTGTGTGATCTTCCCTTATCCAAGCAATTTCAAGCTAGATGAGTTTATGAGAATTGAGATAAGTACACAGATCTCCTAAGATAATTTATTTAGGTTCCATAGGCTTGTTGTTATTTTCACTCTCCACTAATGTAGGCACACACAACTCTCAAGATCAAGTAGGTCTTTATAAACTTGTAATGTAAGGCATGGGTAAGGGGTAGTTGAGTAGTCATTTATGCTAAAACTTACCCAAACATACATATTTTTCTGCATTGATAGCTCCTACTCCATCTTGATTCTTACCATCAGCACGGTGACACTCTCAAGCACCCCAAAATCTATTTAGGTGCATCATTCCAGTTTCTATATCACCCTTCAAGTATAAATTCTAATTCTTTCAGCAAACACCAAGAAGCCTGTTTCTTCAAGACAAGGTTATTAGAGTAGTGCAAATGTCAAAACCCTAAGCTTCTACTCAACCTATAGCAAGTTTTAATCAGTAGCTCCAGACCAATTGGCCTTAGAGTACTAGGTGCTGAGACACCCCCTTAGATTTACTTACTTTAGGAAGCGGAATATTACAAGGCTAGACCTACCCCTCCTTGACTTTTTATTCCCATTTTTTATTCTTTACACTTTTATATATATATATATATATATATATATATATATATATATATTTTTTTTTTTTTTTTTTCTCCTTCCTTTTTACTAGCCTCTTTTGATTTTTAACTTAACTCATTTCAACTAAGAAAAATAACTCCCCCAAACTTGCTTCTCACCACATTTCTCAATTATGTGCAAATCCTCATGTTATGGGTGAGTTTGGTTCCTTACTAAGGGGTAATGATGTATAGGAAAGTTATTGGCTTCAAACTTGGTTCTAAACATACTTGGCTCTTAAGGCCCAACATCTCTGGTACTAGAGGAATATGCATATGCATATTAATAAGGTTAGCTTGAAAGGCACAATCTTTCCAAGGATGGCTTATATCATTTCTCGATTGTTGTGTTGCTTAGGATTTCGCCTCAAGCGATAATAGAACAAGTTCTAGAGCTTATGGAGATCAAAGATAGATGGATTTTCATAAACCTTCTCTAACCCAACCAAAAACTGCTTTTCAAGGGTACTTGGTGACCAAGTGCATGGATTTTGAGAACCCAATGACTAAATAGCCTATTAGAGAGAACTCATTAAGCATTAAGTCCTGATAAATATCTGAATATCCATATCTCAAGGTTCAATTATGATCTTCTATCGACATCACAACTACTCAAGAAAAAACTAAATTAACTCAAAACTCTAACTAACGTAATAAAACAAAAATCCAGATGTAAGTTGGAAAGCATCAAACAAAGTCATTATCCATAAAACTACAGAAAATTTCATCCCCTCAAAGTTATCATAGCAACATGTGGGTGTGATATGATAAACCAACCAAAATAAACACCCCCAAACTTTGAGATGAACATTATCCTAATTGTCTAGCAATGAGAAAAAGGAAGCAATAAAGTAAAAGGGTAATAAAGAGAGTTGGAAAAACTTAACTTCCCTTTCTAGTCTCGGCCACTTTGAACATAAACCTTGAAGATTTTCAGACATTGACATTAGTATGCTACCCCTTGATACAATCTTTTGCTCCTTCAAACTAGTCATGACAACATGTTGAGCTTCAAACCTACTTTATTATGAAAACACTAACAAACAAAGTTAAAACACTACTGGAATTTTCATCCTAGCAGTAAAAAAACAACAACAAATAAAATAACTAAAAACAAAAAAAGAAAAATAAAGTGGATAGAATCCTTATTACTTAGCTTAGGTTGCCTCCTAAGAAGCTGCTCTGTTTTTAGAGTCTAATTAGACTCATTGGAAAAGTACTAGTGCTTCCATTTGGCCAATCATCCATCTTGGACAACACTTCCTCTTTATAACCATTCAGCTCAAGGATGATTTCTTCCAGATTTTGAAGAAGGGAAAGAAACTCATAATCCCCTTTAATTGTGGCTAATGGTTCAGCAACAATTTCTTCAAAACAGTCCCCTTTATATGCTGCAGATGCAAGCACATCTATGAGAAATGGGGACTCTTCAAACATGTACCCTTTTGATGGAAGCAAGCTACAAATCTTCAGGCACATAGTTCTTCGCTCTCCTCACAAAGTTAATGGTTAGTTAAGATTGAACTTATTCACCACGCTAAGGTGAGCCCCCTTTGCTGACGCATCCATGCTTGGCTTGAGGAAGGAAGTGGTCTTCTTAATATTTGAGAATTTTGTAGATCCCTTTCAATGCCCCAAGTCAAGGAATCCATGGGGAAGGTAAATGTGTCAATCTTCACCAAGACAATTTCAATAGCCATCACTTGACTTCTTCAAATTTTACTTTATTCACTAATGACTTTTCATTCTCTAAGTTGTTTAGGAGTGTCTTTTCTCAATTCCATCATTTTATCTTTCTTCCACAAATTTTGATAGAAATTTCACACAACTCAAAGTGGGAGATATGCATTCATCGGGATTTGGCAAAGTGTTATTGGTGGGAGGTCTTAGAGGATTTTCCTTGCAATTTTGAATAAGTGTCCTATTTGAGCTTCTACATTTTTCATTCTAGCACTAGTGCTGGGACTCTGGAAGACATCTTAAATTTGGAAATTTCATCATGAAGACTAATCATCTTCTTGTTCTCCATGTAGATAAAAATTCCTTGTTCCTAACAGAGACAATCCTCTTTCTCCTTCTTGAATGCGGGGTTTGAACTCCTGATAAGACAACACTTGTTCCATGAGTGAGTCATTGTGAACCCTGGGTCCAAATGATGAATAAGGAAGCTAACTTAGCTTCTATGGAGGCAAGTCTATATTCCCTTCGAATATTCCTCCACAAGTACCTACAAATAAGAAGAAAAGAAAAAGAAAATAAAGCACAAAATTACTAATATAAAAATTATCTAAGAAACAAATCAAAACCAAAAATAAAAATAAAAATTGCCTAAATTAGTAAGTCACCCGTTCTTGAAAATGACAACTTCCAACGAGAGAAAGTGAACCGCTCCAATCCTCGGCAACGACGTCAAAAACTTGTTGACCAATTTTCCAACACGACTATCAAAGACTAACTAAAGTCCCTAGCAATGACGCCAAAAACATGTTGAGTCCAAATGATTTATCTATGAAAATATGGCCAACGGAGTGAATGTGATGAATACTCAAAAACTAATTTGTAACAAAAGTAAGTGTACTCAAAAACTGAAATGAAAAGTATTACCAACACTAAACCCCTTTTCGCAAGTGCACGGGTCATTCAAGTAATAGAGTGGATTCTAGAAGTCCAAATATCGTACTCGCGAGGATTGGAGGTTCTCTTTAAATGGAATTTGAGCACCCCGATTACAAGGGCTTTTCACTATCTAGGCAACCAAATAGGATGTGGAATAAAATCAATTTAACTGAAATAAAAACTGATTTGAAACTAATAAACTAATTCTAAAATCTATCAAGCAAACAACTAATAAAGTCTAAAATGTATGAAGAGAGGCACTAGAAAAAGGTGATAATCATTTAACAATCAATTTGCATTTCCTTGAAAGCGCAACATTTGTGAGTTGAATGTTGGATTTGTCCAAGAGCAATGTAGTATAGCTTGGATTCCTCCACACATTATACATTTCACTAATTAGAGAATCACGTTCTTTCAAGATAGATAAATGGGTCTAATCAGTTACTTGTAGGATATAATCCTCTTTCTAAGAATTAGGTATTTTTCCTTTCCAATACTTCACACCATTTTCTTAAGACTGAAGACTGCATGCTCCCATAAACAGGATAATGCAAACCTTCTCCAATGTAATTGGTATCTCAACCATCAAATCTAATAAAGTTATCTTTTTTCTTGGTTAGATTTATGCTAACACGGGATCAAGGTCATTCTATTAGATTGAGGTGAGACCTCTAAACTTTAAACTGATACATCATCTAATTAATCCTCACACCATGAGTAAATTAGTGATCTATCAAAGTAATTTTTCAGAGTTCATTAGTGTCATAATATTAGTCTAACATACCCTCAAGGTACTGCTCTTTACTCTCAAGAATCTCCATCTCTATGTCACTCATTGGGACTCCTGGAAATTTGAGCAAAGATACAACTATTTTCTGGGTATAAGCTACTAATATTCCGAATAACTAATTATACAGTACCAATTATATAAATTCAGTCTTCAAACCTAAAAAATAACTAAGAATCTGCAAATCTGAATGTTCAACAATTAATCCCTACCCCTAGGGGGTGTTTAATGTTCCATTACTATATTCCAATCATCACCAATCAAACAAATAGTAAGAAAATGAAGAAAGAAATCAAGAGACAAGAAGTGAGAGAAAAATCCAGATTTTAGTTTCAATCGTTGTCTGAACAGTAATGAAATCTTAATCTCTGATGTATAGCACCGAAATCTCTTCAATACAAATAAAAATCTTCTCTAAAACTACTCTAACAACTACTGAAAATCAAAATCTACAGCAAAACTAAAAAAAATGGGCAATTTAGAGAGAGAAACCCCATGAGAGGTGTTCTCCCACCTCCCGGATGCCCTAAAAACCTAAAAAAAACGAGTATTTCTAGTCTTAGGGTGAAAATAGGCTTGAAAAGAGTCAAAAATATCAAATTTTGGGCTTTTTTGGTTTTTCCAGCACTTGAGTCGTGACATCAGCATTTTGAGTCGCGACATCAGCATTCTGGATGCCCAGCACATTGTTGCAACATAATAAACTTTGTCGCTACAAAGTTTGTCTAAAACTTTGTTGCAACAAAAAAAAATTGTTGCGATAGAGAAATCTTTGTCATAATAGAGAATTCCTTGTTGCAACATAAAATTCTTCGGTGCAACAAAAAAGCTTTGTTGCTACAAAGAAATCTTTGTCGCGATGAAGAAATCTTTGTCACGACAGAGAAATCTTTGTTGCAACAGAAAATTCTTTGTTGCAACAAAAAAAGCTTTGTTGCTGCAGAAATATTTGCAGATTAGAAATCTCCGTCACGACAGAAATCTTTTGTTGCAACAAAATTATTTCCGTTGTAACAGTGCTCACGCGACAGAGAAATCTTTGTTATAATAGAGGGCCTTTGGTTACAACAAAAACTTTCATAGTAACAGAAATTTTATCGCACAGAAATCTTTGTTGCAACATAAGATTCTCTATTGCAATAGAAAATTCTTTGTTGCAATAAAAAATATTTGTTGCGGCAAAGAAATCTTTGTCGTAACAAAGAAAGAAATCTTTGTTGCAACAGAAAATTCTTTATTGCAATAGAGAAAACTTTGTTATAGCAAAGTTTGTCTTTATTGTCTTAGCTTTATTGCAAGACACTGGGTTTAAGTTTGACAAAGTTTTTGTTATTACACCGTGAAATGTCACATAATTTTACCGCTTACCTATTCCTTCTTTCAACTGGTCAGCCATAACTTAATTTCAACTCATAATTGGATGTATGAGGTGTCGTTGGAAAGCTCTTTGAATGTAGAATGCAACCATGAGTGGATTTTAGCCATTTGATGCTCCATATGATACAGAAAAAATTCATCTTCCAAATGACGCACTGTGAGACATCCGATTAACTCTCTTTTTGGAACTATGTTGCATATTTTCTTACTAAATCACTTGCTTTCCATCAATAATCCTGCAAAACCAAGTTTAGAGGAAATTTTATGAGTTTTACATGAATATGGATAAAAAGTACTCAAAACAACATGTGAAATGAACTCAAAACATAGATAAGTTTTACACTCATCAATCATCAAAGACAATGACTAGTTGATCAAAAAAATTCATTGAAATTTTGATCAAAACGAGAGTAAAATGAATTCCAATATTTTTTTTCAGATTTCATTAAAGTTTAGGCATAAATGAAGCATCGAGTTTTAATCAAACCAACTCGGAATCAACTCAGTTCTACCAAACTAATCCTAAAGGAAAGAAAAATAAATCTAAAAACAAAACTAAAATAAAAAGAAAATTATATGCAATGAGACTTCAACTCTTCCAAAGAGCACAAAACTAGATGAAAAGTGGTTGGAAGCTGTTGCACTACTCCCAATGAGTTACTACTTATAGGCTTAGGTCTGGGCCCTAAAAACGAGGCGAGTATCACGACTTTCGAAAGGCCCAAAAATTCTCCCCTAGTCGCTAATGTCATGGTCAATATCGTGGCAATGTCACTACATTGAAACTGCTATGGCATGGCGATGTCGTGACATTGAAAATATGTTATGGCACTTCTAATCGTTTTAGCTGATGTAGGGACATTGAATATCTGATGTCGCGACATTAGTTCTTTAGTGTTTCAACTTGGATACCCAGATCTGATGTTGCGACATTGAAGTGTGATGTCGCGGCATTGCAATGTATCTATGTTCTGATGTTGCGACATTACCCTTGAGGTTGAGGTTACTTTATGATGTCATGGCAATGTCGCGGCATTGAAGTTTTCATCTTTATTCACTTTAGTTGATGCTGCGACATTGGAAATTTATGCTCTATCCACTTCAATTGATGTCGCGACATTGAGTTGATGTTCTATGTTTTGATGTCAATGTCGTAACAATGTCGCGACATAGAAGATCTGTTAAATTTCATCCTTGGTTGCTTTTATCTAATGTCGCGACATTGGAGATGTGATGTCACGACATTGGAGTTGTAATCTCCAATGTTTAAGCCATTTCTGATGTCGCTACATTGAGTTATGATGTTGCGACATTGCTCTTGGGTGCTGCCGTCCATTGTGATGTCGTAGCAATGTCGCGACATTGCTTTGTTGTTGCTTAATGCTGAGTGTCGGTGTCGCGACATTGATTTGTGATGTCACGACATTGTTAATCTCTTTTGAGCGTTTCATCCGATGTCGCGACATTGCAATATGATGCCTTTTGTGATGTCGCGACATTGAATACTTGATGTTCTGAGTCCCTCTATCAATGTCGTGGCTGAGGTTGTGACATTGCTGAGGCTAAGTTCTGATGTCACGACATTGCCTTGTTCTCCTCTGATGCTTTTAGCCAATGTCGTGAATTTTAGTGGTTCTTCCTTACTCATTTCAGTTGATGTCGCGACATTGAGCCCATGTAAGGACATTCTCCACGCGATGTCGTGACATTGCTCTTCTAAAGGTCTCGACATTGCCGCTTTGTCATGGCCGCTTTTGCTTCTTTCTTCAATTTCAAAATATAAATCTAGGTGAAGATTCCATAATTTTACATTAGATTGGACTTTTAAGCCTTGAATATGCATGAAAAATAGGCTTAAACATTGATGAGTTTTACACTCATTAGCAACTCAAAATTCCGAAGTAGAATGTTAGTGAATTAAGAGTTGTTGTCTTTGTTGGTCTTTTGTTATGTTTTGTGAAGGTCTTAGTCATTAGGAGCACTAGCTGTTATCTTTGTTTTTTAGGTCAATTTAGTTGTTGTTTTTCAGGTCAATTAGTTGCTATTTTTCAGGTCAATTAGTTGCTATTTTTTAGGTCAATTTAGTTGCTACCAACGTGTCTGAATGGGTTGTAGAACTAAGGAAGTTGAGTCATTGTGTATTCATTTCTACAATTTTTTTTATCAAGTGTAGATTTCTTTTTTAGTTATGTTTCTCTTTGTCCATCTCCTTCCATAAAACAACAGTTTATCTATTACCCTACTACCATAATTGGTCAATCTACTATTATAACAAAGGGACAGTTTAGAGATTTTTTTTTAGACATCTTTTACTTTTGAACCAAATCGCACTTATTTTTGGAGAGCATGTATTGACGCCCACTACTATAACTTGTTTTGCTCTCTAGATCACTTATGTACAAACATTTTTGTATGGATGTATAAAAACCTACTTTTCCCAATTTAATTATTTGGAAATAAGTTATAAAAATAACTTAGCCAAACCTATTTTTAATTCTGAAAAAAGGTTTTCTATAATATAGTAGAACAATGAATAATTAAAAGTCATTAATAGATATTATCCATTCACAAAAAAAAAAAAAAACTTCTTTTCTTAAACCTATTTTGATGTTTAGAAAACAGTTTTTTGTACGATAAGAATAGAAAGCAGCTTTTAACAACACTTCCCAAAGAGAACAAATGATGCTTTGGAGAGAATGACGTTGATGAGATGATTATGGACTGCTGGTACTTGCAAAGACATTCTTTTCATCTCAATTAGGTTATGTGATAGATTAGGCTCTGAAGTTGCACACTTATTCTTAAGGAGCTTCAGGGAAATAAGTCCCCTAAAAACAGAAGCTGGACCAATCAAGCATATCCAAAACAAAAGCAAGTGTAGAGCCAAAAGAAAATTATCCTCATGCTCAAATACCCAGATGATGGTGATGGGATAGTAATAATTCAATTGAAGATTCCCTCCGCGAGGGACATATTTGCTCTCCAAATGTTGATATTTTTGGGCAAATAAAAATAAAGGGGAGGCAGGGCTAACCTTTTTTAAAGTAAAAGTCCTGCTTTGTGGTTTCTCCCTGCTCTATGTCGTTTACATTTGTTAAAGTTATCAAATTGTGCCAATAGTGCCTTTTGGGGTCACGGGAAGGCTGGACATACCTTTCTTAATGTAAAGTCCTTACTATATTGCTATGGAGGCTTTCAAGAAAAGAGGCCATAATGATTTATTTATTTATTTGTTGATATAAGATAAATTTTAATTAAGTAGATTATTAATTATATGATTGAAGACCACGAGTCTGCATAAAGTTGAAGTTGGGTCCAGCAAGCATGTGATAATCTTCATGATAATATATAGTTTAGTTTGAAGCCCATCTCTTTTATTCAAAAGCCCTGGTGATGACGGTAAGGTTGCAAAATTAGAGAGTTCTCTTCCACCGTAAAGGCATCTCTGCCATGCACCTATACTTTTCATTCCAAAAATAAAAGGTTTTCATTTCTCTGTAAAGTTTTTATATATATTCTCTCAATCAAATTGAGAGAATAACTGTAATTTTATCTTCATTATAATGGAATTTTTTACCTTACTTTGTGGAGGTTTCCCTTTTACTTTTGAGGGTTTTTCCATGCAAGTTCCCTTGCCCATTGTTTTTCATTTTATTTATTGCTCTACTTTTATTTTGTTATTCTATTTTCATATTATTATTGTGGTATTATTTCATAAAAGTGGTAACACAGCCTACATTTAGAATAGTTGGTGGTAACTTGTGTAAGTAGTACATGTCTGAAAACAATTTTTTTCTAAAAGGGCGATAAGAGCCTAAGGCGAATAGGTTTCAATCGGAACAATTATATTTGATCCCTCCACTTACCTAGTTACTTTCTTGGTGTTTTTAACACAGATGCTTGCTACCAGTTTGGGTTACCATTCATTGTAAATGACAACGAAATTTAAAATAGAAAATTTTAATGGGAGAAATTTTGAGCTATAAAAAAAATGAAAATAAAAGTCATCTTGAGGAAGAAAATTGTATAAAAGCATTAGTGGAAGGCCATAAAATGTTGAAAACAAAACGTGGGATCAAATAGATATTAATGTCATTTTAAGCTTACATTTTGCATTAGTAGATAATGCTGGGTTTAAGATTGTCCATATCTTTGTCTGTGGTGTTTTAATGCAAATCGGCCTGTGATTAGAATTGATGAATATTTGAAGGTCAAGCATGTGACGCCCAACTCGAGAGGGTCCGTTGATCACCCAACCTCATGGAAACACTCGTGAATGTCGGGTGACCGACATTTCACGAAACTCCGGCGCAGTCTCCTTTGTACGGGAGCTCTACCAAAATACAAAAACCCGTGATATACCTGTCCCAAACAAGGCAATAGGTCCATATCCAATCACATGAGTAATACGGCCACTTAGGCCCACAAACGATACTCATAATACAACTAACTATGAATCCAACTATATACTAAATAGTTACAAGAGTTACAATATTTTCATTTCTATACAATACATATATTAAAATTAGACATTTCCATACATGTATATATCAACCAAAGCAAAACCCTGGGCTTTCTTTCTAATCCTCAATCCTAGGACGAGCCGGCCCTCGTGACGCCCTGCACTGTAAAATAATATCCTCGGACAGGTGAGCTAATGCTCAAGAGTGGAATCGCCCTAAGTGGGCTACTTCCACCTAAGTGCATTGCAATGTTCCAAAATAAAGCATACATTCAAGCAAATGCATGATCCTACTAATGTCTACATGACCACCTCAGATCCCAACATTCTCACTCAGTCCTCTCACACTCGCCTAAGCCTTATGAGAATCATTGTTTTGTTAGTGGACAACCCTCCGATGTATATGAGGACACTGGTCGCTCCACGATTGATATATTATTTGTTTATGGACTACTCCGATGAAGATCAATTTGGGCTGCCTTCACGCATTGATATTTTTTTATTTGACTACCTCCGATAATTAATATTTTTAGACAACCCTCCGAACCATTTTCTGTAGACATCTCATGTACTCACTCCTATAGTCCTAGGGGTGTTCTGAAGGCAGCAGGAATGGGCGGGGTATGCCACTCCACATAGCTTCTTAACTCACATGTAAAATATGTAAATACACATATCCACATAATATCCAATCACACAATCATGTCATGTAATTAATCAATTCATACATCAAAATTAGCTCACTGGGCTAATGATCAAACACGAAAGCAATTAGACTCGAATCATCAATTCATACACGTTTTCACAATAAAATATATTTTGAGGAATATTCGTTACGAGAATAGCAGGAAACCCCTCGGGTTACTATTCCCGAAAATCATAATCATCGATTCACTTCATAACTCCGCATTTCACTCGCCTATTCTTTACCCAATTTAAATCACTACATGATTTATTATACAAAGCACAATTTGACACTCTTAAACCAGCCGCAGTCACGGCTGCTATCTTTGGTTTCTAAAAATTCATTCACTCCGGTCCCTAAGGTTTGGGGACTGGACAAACGGCCCTCACGGCCTCATTCTACTCAAACATTCGTAAAGTACTTAAAGAGGGAATAAAACCCAAGTAGGGAGAAACTCCTACCTCTCGGAGTTTGAGGAAACTCCCTAAATCTGGTACCCACGCGAAGCCCTCTCCGCGTAGAGCAGTTTTCCTTCTTGTCCCGAAGACCGCGACGGCTCTGACGTCTGCATTTTTAGAGAGAAGTAAGACCTTCTCACACTAAAAAAAAAACTCCATTTTTCGATTCTGCAACCTCCCCTCCTGCTTTCACGTTTTGCTTTATTTCAATTGAGGAGAAGAGCACTATTCAATTTTTTGTCATTTAGTGACTTAAACTTTTCTAAAAATGACGTTTATGTCCCTCTTTTTCCCGCTTTCTTTGACATTCGCCTCTATTTCGGCCGGGCCCATTTTCATCATTTCACCTACGCCACTTACGGCACATGAGTACTTGTTATAGCGTAATTTCGTCGTGACGAAAATCGCTTTGCGCACCAAACGCGTACATGCCTCGAAAAACGTGTAAATTCCGACCGCCTCAAAATCACCAAATTTTACGTGCCAGCTTGATTTCATGAGACGATTCCAACGGTGAAATCCGTTTCATCATCCAAGATCCAGAGAATAAATTTGATTTTAACCGAATTACTATTTCAGAATCAAAATTATGAAGCTCGCTCTTTCCAAAATTTGAATTTCTATCTTACAGTATGTAAGAAACTCCCGGAAGAACCAGGATGAAGTCCAGACTAAGAGCATTCCATAGTGCAGGGACGTTCGAGACTCTATGAGTCCGGACAAAGGTTTGAACTGACGTAGGACGCAAGTCAGTTCTGGAATCGTAGGCCAAGGAACTTGGCGAGCAAGTTACCAATGGGCCTATGATCTATTTGGAAAATGGATAATGATGACTTCTCAGAAGATCCGAATGTCTAAGCTATCAAACTAGAATTGGAATCAAATAAGAATTCTATTCTAAAGAGGATACTTGATCAACAAGTTCTCTATTTCCGTGATGATAACTTAAAGGAAAGAAAAGAAACTAGAAGGTATAGTTAGAGTCATATTAGGATAACGATTCAACCTTATCTATTCTTCCATAACCGAATATCCAAGGCTATATATTTGGGACTTTGGAAGATGCTCAGCATGGAATTTAGGAGCAGAGCTTGAAGAAGAACAAGCGAAGTCTGGACGTGCTAAAAGAGTGCGGAGTGCAAATACTCGATTGAGGTATTTCACGTTAAAAGCCTTTCACCTTAGGTGAAAGATGATGGTTCTTATATTCTTTATCTTATTTTGATGTATAGTTGGTTATGGGTATGCGATGTTGTAGAGAGGGGAATTGAGGGAGTTCATTTTGAATTCCACTAGGAGTGATTAGGTTTCAAGAAGGGTTGTAGGCTGAGAGGAAGTCTCGTATCATATAAGACTAATTGTACACATGGAATCAGATAAGTGGAAATCCTTACATCTGGGCACAACCCCGTGGACATAGGCAGATTGCCGAACTACGTAAAAATTGTGTGTGCCTTTGATTTATTGCAAAATATATCGCATATACTCTACACACACTAAGTCCCATAATGGGAGTTCAGACGTACTGCACCGTAGTCCGAATGAAACCACAGTCCGAGTATTAAGAACTGTGACTAGGAACACACACGCTTATCTATCAATTGGTATCATAGAGGGTCACTCTAAGTTATTGAGTGAGATCCATGTTTACACTAACTAATTATGTGTGAGCATAGATGACGGTTGAAACAGTCGTTCTGGCAATCCATCTTCCTTCTTGATGGGACAAACGGTTACAAGAGTGCTGTGTAGATATCACTCTATAAAATTAATTGACGAAAGGTACGGATATCAATCTCCGCAAGGACAGTCACCTACCAAAATTGATACTGAAGGGAAAACTATCCCCAAGGACAAAGCAGATTGGACTACTAAAGAAGACACACTTTCCACCTAAAAGTCATAGGCTCTGAATGCAATCTTCAATGGTGTTGATCCATTGCAATTCAGGATGATATCCACTATTGAAGTAGCCATGGAAGCATGGGACATTCTTCATGTCCATTTTGAAGGATCCAATGTTGTTCGTGAATCTAGTTTAGAACTACTACAAAGAAAGTTCGAGAACTATGGATAAGTGAGATGAGACCATCAAGCACCTTAATGAAAAATCAGGCGACATAAAATGAATCGTTTTCTCTTGGGGAAAAGATTCCAGAAGAGAAACTTGTGAAAGAGGCCCTAAGATCCTTGCCACCTACGTTTGCATACAAGGCATTAGCAAAATGGGAGGCAAAAGACTTGAAAAGAATGAGACTTAGTAAAGAACCACGGATCTCTACTCAAGCTCAAATGGGGAACTGAATCTAAGAATATAAGGAAAGAAAGAAACTCAGGAGACTAAGGGTCGAGGTCCCGAACTACCCGCTGATTGAGGGAACAAACTTTCTTTAATCCGAGCATGTTGTTAGATAATTTTGAAAGATCCATAAGAAGAAGGTTGAATGCTTAAGTAAAAGGTAACTCTCAAACTCGAAAAATTGCTTCTGGCCCATTGAACCCTACTAAGTTTGGAAAGACACAAGGATCTCAAGAATCCTCCAGTTGACCCACTGTTCAAAGAAGGAGATGATGACATCTCAGACAAAGAATTAGCACATTCTTACACGGTATTATACGAAAGTTGGGTAAACACAGTAAAAATCAATGAAGATCTTTAAGGGAGAGTCCATCAAATTAGTTAAGACAACGAAGCTTTAGAGAAAGAGGTAGTTACTCTAAAAGGGGAAATCCTTAAGAACAACATGGCTCAATTAGAGCTAGAACATCTCAGGAAAATAATAAGAATGATGAACTCAGGAATGTCGTCCTTGGATCATATTCTATGTATGGGGACTACCTCTAAGGCTCGGGAAGGCATTTGATACCAAAGGGAATCTTTAGGATCGAAACCAATAGTTCAGAAGGAGATTTCTCGTCCCAAGTCTGTAAAAGTAGAAGTAGAAGAACTCCTTTGAACACTCCTGAGAACGGAAACATGTTCGAACAAACAAGACAAGTTCATGAAACAGAAGGACATAGGAGTCAAAGTTACTATTGCCGAAAAATGGGTCACATTAGACGTCACTGTAGGGACTACAAGTTTGACCAGAATAAGAGACTAAAGGAGAAAAAATTGGTCGAGAGGACTACCTGAGTAGAAAAAGGAAAAGTAAGAGTCTTATTGTTCTTACCTCTTTTAAGGCTGAAATAGATCAAAGGTGGTACTTTGATAGTGGAAGCTCACAACATATGATTGGGAATAAGTGGTTGTTATCCAACGTTCTTCCATCTAGTCTGGATTGAGTAACCTTTGGGGACGGTGCAAAAGGAAGTGTTTTGGAGTCAGTGTCCTTAAATGTTCCTGGCCTACCAAAATTAAGGGATGTGCTTCTTGTCGATGAACTAAATGCCAACCTTATCAGTATCAGTCAATTGTGTGACCAAGAACTGTTCGTGGGTTTCACTAAGGCCAAATGTATTGTCCTATACCAGGATCAACAACAGATCATGGAAGGAGATATGTCATAAAATAATTGGTATCTACTGGCAAGTCCGAACATGGGCCTAACCTTAGTCCAAAACAATACTAACCTTTGGCACAGACGGATGGGGCATGTAAGTTATAACAGCCTCCGAGATACCATTGTTGTGGAAGCTATCAAGGGAGCCCCAAATCTCAAAGGAGAACCTAAAAGAATGTGCAGACCATGACAACTAGGAAAACAAGTTCCAACACCTCACCTAGAGTCTCAATTAGGCTCTACTATACTAGAGTACTGGAATTGGTCCAAATGGATATAATAGGACCCATGAAAATAGAGAGCATTGCTGGAAAAAGGTATTTATATGTATGTGTAGATGACTTATGTAGGTTCACTTGGGTAAATTTCCTTAGAACCAAATCTAAAGGATTTCAAAGAATCAGGGCAAACCGTATATGAGCACATTAACATAATCCTTGCAAGGATTAGTAGAATAAGGAGGATCATGGTAAGGAATTCAAAACTCCTGTTTGAAAACTTCTACAAGAAGAATGAACATGAGTCTCTCGCACCTAAACTCCCTCAACAAAATGGAGTCATAGAAAGAAAGAACAAAACTCTACAATGGGGGATGTCTCACATGCTGTCAGAGCGCACTAACCAAATTTTGGCGTACAAAGAAATACAACATGCTACATCTCAAATCGAGTCTATCTAAGGCCAGGAACTCTCAAAACATCATATGAGATTTAGAAAGGTAAAGAAAAATATTTGAAACATCTTCATGAATTTGGTAGTCCATGCTACATCTTGAATGATAGGATGTACAATAAAAGAGTTTATGGGGTACTACACAAACAATCGTGCTTATTATGTGTCTTTATAGGGTACTACTAATAGGGGTGAATCGTATTAGCATTTATAGTTTGTTTCTCAGGTGTTTATGTAACCTAAATGCTAGATTTACACCCATATGCTTAAATATTACATTAAACCCTCCTCTGTGTTAGTTTTACAGAGATTGAAAGTAAACAAGAAAGGAAGAGGGTAAAAAGAGTAAGAAAGCAGAACCTGCACTGAAGGCACTGCTTCGCTAAGGCGAAGGATTAGTTTCGCCGAGGCGAATCAGTTCGCCAAGGCGAAGAGATAGCTTAGCCGAGGCAAAGCTAAAACTGAAGAAATCGAAGGCCTCGGGTTCGTTGAGGCGAAGGCCTTTGCCTCAAAGCAGACCTTCGTCAAGGTGAAAGGGAGCATCCTGAAGATCAAGGGCCTCGATTCGCCGAGGCGAAGAAGACCTTATCCGAGGTGAAGCATTCCTTAGTCGAGGCGATGAAAGACCCTCTTGATCGTTGCCACATGTCTTCGCCAAGGCGTAGGATGTCGGGTTTGGGACAAACATGCCCTCATTCTTAGCCCCATTTTGGTCATTTTTCCAATGCTATAAATACTTGTTTTGTAAGACTTCTAAAGAGAGATGGGAGAGAGCTTGGAGGCTTGCACATATTCATCTTCTAGGGTTTTTCTCTAAGCTCTTATTTTCTAGGGTTTGTAAATTTTCTTAGATATTTTGTTTGTTTTGGAGCTGCTAAAATGCTGTGAGGACTTCTTGTAATGGTGAGCGAGGTTTGAGGGACTTCCCCACTTTTACATTTGTTGTACTCACTAAACCCTTCTCTCTCTTAATCTTTTAGCTTTATGTTTGCTTTAAACATGATTTTGTTTGGTTTTGAGGCTACTATGAGTGGCTAGGTCCTCTTTTAGGGGTGGTTGTTGACATTGGTGTTTGGATTATGTATTATATAGAATGATTTTGTGTTGAAGTTTTATGAATTCTAAGGCTTTATTCAGTTGTTACATACTAGGTAGTGAAATTGAGACTTAGGGCTCTAAGGGCTTCCAAGGTGACAATTGGAAGTATGCCCTAGGGATTCGATTTTCATCCCCTAATATTATGTAATTGATAAAATCAAGTTAACTTAATCGAAGAAATCTAGGAAATTACGAAAGCCTAATACCAGATGGATTCTATTAGGAGGGACATCATCTAACCTTATGTGATGATCATATGGACCGAAAGGTGATAGATCTTAACATATCCCGGGAAATTCCATTGCATGGACCGAGAGGTGACCAATGGAAATTCCCAATGACTGATTTACCATTAGAACAAGTAACACATCGTTTGACCTAGATGGATTGAAAGGAGAATATGGATTAGGTGTGGAAAATTGAGGTGAGACTCAAAAAAGAGAACCTCATACCGAGTTTCTTAGGTAAACACAAGAATATCTTCACTTAATTAGCACTTAATGATTATAAGCCATAAATGAACCAATGGAAACAACCGGCCCTAGTGTTATTCCTTAAAGTTTTTCCTACAACTTAATGCAAATATTTGCTAATCATTTAGAGTAGATTTTTAGTTTAATTTAGTTTCAATTTTTAGTTAACCCACAATCACAAACAGTTCAATTCGCTTAAATATTAAAAATTTTTAGTAGTTGATGAGCTTAAAAGTCATCTATTTTCAGTCCATTTTTCTGATTTATTTTATTCTTAAAAAGGTTGATTTATGTGCAGGAATATGGAATACTTTCACCAACCATTGCAAAGAGAATTCAAAAGAAAGCGTAAAATTGCAAGAAAAGGAGCGTAATGTGGCTGAGCAAGACTGGATGTAATCGGGGTTGAAGGAAATTGCGGTACAGGAGAGTTGCAAAAGGGATTAAAGGATTTGATGTCGTGAAGCCTTTACAGAAATCGAAATACATATTAAGGTTGCAACTACAAATCTCCAGTCGCAAATGAAGCGTAATTGAAGACAAAACGAGCTGGGCGTGAAAGAAACTCAAAGTCAAGCAACCAGGAATTGATGAAGAAGAAGACATGATGTCGCGACATCAACACCGACCTACAAATAGCAACATCAGCTTGCAAGGGAAATCCATACACTTACATCATCACGAACAGGAAGGTCGCGACATCATTCAAATGTGGTCGGCATCGCTTGCACCGCAAGAAGGTCGCGACAACACCCGTTGTCACGCATATCAACTACACAAAAGGAAGCCGCGAACATAACCTACGCACATGACAACAGCTTGTAAAGAAAAGGTCGCTGATAACACCGTTGTCGCGATATCAATTGCAAGACTCGGCGGTTTGACATCACAAACGCAACAATGCGCTAAGGAATGTAGGTCGCGATATCCGCAAGCTCCGTAAGGTCGCGACAACATTGAGTCAAGCCGCGACATTAAATACAAAGAGGTAAGGTCGCTGACGCCAAAGAAGCTTCTCGCCGCGAGCATCGGTCGGTGCATAAAGAGGTCGCGACAGACAGTTGTCGCGATATCGGGCTTCAACCAAAGACATGTCACAACCAAACAGCGTTTATGCGATAAAGACCGAGACAACAGAGGTCGCGACAAAGATTCGATGTCGCGACATCAACAATCAACCGCGAATCAATCGCGAATCAAGTCCAAAAAGCGTGCATCGGGAATTAGCCCAACTAACCCTACAAATATGTATCGCATCGAAGGAACGCGTTCGCGACTTGAAAGAGATCCGGTCATGAAGGCTCTGTGATTTTTAATTTTCTTTCTTATTTGTTTTTATTTTAGATTAGTTCGTATTTTTGCTTTAAATTTGATCTGAATCGCGAATAAGTAAAGTTTTATCGAATGAAGATTTATATTTCTTCAAATTACTGGTCTGTTGTTTGAATTCAAGACAAATTTGGATTTAACTACCAGGCCTTAATTACAGTGGTTTCTTGATCATTGAAGCCAATGTATGGTGTAATCCAAAGGATTTAGAAACCCAAATTTTTCCATCGGAATGACTCTATCGTCAGAAATTATCTTTCCTGCAGAATTTTTCTCATCGATGCTGAACTTCAGTTTGTAAATCTACTTGCTGGTTTTGTTTATTTTGTGGAATTGATCCCACATCGTCGCCTACCCATAAAACGGACTGGTCTCAAGCTCGATTTCCAGGAGGCCCTCCGAAAGTGACACAGGAAGGCATTCCCGAGAGGGATGAGAAATTCGTGGACCGTATGCTAACCCGCTATCGGGTGATTTAATGTGTTTCAGGTGATTAAATTGATAAACCTCTTTTCACTGGGAGATGAGAAATGAGCTGAACGATTTATCAATTTAAATATGCAGAGTTCACTTATCTCAATGGTGAATTCAATCCAGGTTAGCAAGGATCTAATCAAGGAAAGAATGAGTCAGTTTCTAATTTCAGGGAAGAGAAACCAAGATAGTGTAAATATGTGCAATGATCTTAATTTAGGAGCCTGTGTTTGGCGCCTAGGTTGTGGGTATGAAGTATTGAAAAGAAAATACCTTAACAAGCAGCAAATTTCGTATTAAAGGTTATCTAACCCATCGCCTTCGAGAGAAACAGTTGAAGGTGAGATGATGAACTAGTGGCTCGAGATCCAACCGCACTTTCATACTCCTTGGACTAGTTTTAAACTGTGGTTCATAAAGCAAAATTACGCGCAATCAAGGATTGATGTTTCATAATAGTTTTATTTTCAATGTTCCTTTATAGATAAATCTGCTCATTTAAATTTGTCATTTCACTATTTCAAGATTCAATTCATTCGTTATTAATTCAATTTTTTAGTTTCATTATTTTAAGGCTTTCAAAACGATTCAAATTGTCTATCATAGTCCAAATAGTATAGGAGCTTGAATAGTCGTAGTTGATTGAAAATTGAGATTCAGGGGATCGATATCTCGACTAAAATCCACTTTATTACTGCTCGACCGTGCACTTGCGTAATCACATGGATCAAAACCAGAAGAAATTTACCCAGCCTTTAAGGAAACCATTTTTAATCAGTATAATTGCAAAGAAATATAATTAACAAGTTTCATAGCATTATTGTTGGGGATTAGATAATAGTCCTTTGGAAATAGTGTCATTAATTTGTATATGTCATTTGGTCCAACAAACAAGCTGAAGGCCACATGTGATCAAAAGAATTTAGTAGATCATTCGATCGAAAGAAGGAAATACTAATTTGGACATTTAAAAGAAAAAACAAAATAGCTTTTCATATTTTTAGCCACTAACCTTTAACAAGCCATATTGAAAATATTTGTTGGCTTGACTAATCCTATTAATGTGAGTATGTTTTTATTTCAGGGAAAACTTTAATGCATAGGAAACAGAACACTGATCTGATTCCAGCTGATACTGAATTAGAGAGAACACTCAAAAGTTTGAGAAAAACGAAAAGGGCAGAAAACTCAGCTATGGCAGATGAAAGACAAGCACTCAGATCGAAGGACAAAGAATGAAGAAATTTTAAGGCCCAATCGCTTCGATACAATGGAGGACTTTGAGACCTTATTATTCAAGATGAATACTGCAATCGTATGGGCAAGGCTGGGCGCAAAAGGGCAACCAGCGCTGATGCAAATAACTTTGAACTAAGCCAAGACTATTGAATGGTTCAAGAATGGGCACCTGGTCATCCTAATAAGACCTAAACAGCACTCCAGAAGGTAGTTTCTCGTGATGGCAAACACAAAGGAAGTTGAATGGGTGAGACCGTAGGTCATAAAATTGCATTTATTCCCATTTCTCTAAGAGACAAAGAATCACACATGAACTTCTCGCCATATGGTCTGCTGATACTTGGGAGGAGTTTCTCAGAAGCCTTACCAGATTCTTCCCCATCACTCACCTCAGAGAGAATGAGGGAGATAATCAGGTTCAAAGAGGGGAAGATGAGAGCCTTTATGTAGCATGGGAGAGATTCCTTAAAAGAAGCTGCTAGAAAGATGCTCGATGCATGGAATAGATCTAGAAGACACAGATGGACACAGTGCATCAAGTGCTCAATGATACATCTAAGGGCATTATTGATGCTTCAGCGCCGTGGAGCATTCAAACGTAAGAGTGTCAAGAGGCAAGAGATCCGACAGGACTCAAGCAATGCAATATGAAAGCTCCATCGAGTTTTCAAAGAGTAATTGGTAGAGGGAAGAGGAGTCATGGAGTCGAAAGCAAGATGATGCCTATGGAGGTGTGCAGATGCCAACATGCATAGAATGGACAAGCAAGAGAGGAAGATGCACATTGTGCATGAAATAGGAGCAGTAGAAAGGGAACTATTGAGAGGAAGTGTTGATGTACCCACTGAAGAACTGTTTTATGATGCTGAGGAGGTTAAGTACTTGGGGGAGCCAAGAAGCTATCACTTCAAACCAAATCCTAACTCCGCCAAGCAAACTATCATCCGCCATCAGGAACCATGAAAATTTTATATTAAAGGAGGGGCCTCACAAGGCCCGAGGCATGGACGTAATCCTCAATGTGGATATCAAGAACTACTCAAGGTCTTAAGCAACAACAGCTAAGGAAGTGAAAATATAAACGAGTACCGTGAGTCGAGGAGAGCTCAAATCCATTTGAAGATCAAATGCCGCAATTCATGGAGATAACAAGGCCGTTAAACTCCATGAACAAAAAAGCTCGGCAGACTGAACCTCAAATACCAATTCTCAAACCCTTCAGACGAATTCACTAATGCCTCCCTCAAGAACCCGGAGACACAAATAGGGCACTGGCCCTAACCTCGCAAAAAACCGACATGAAATATGCTTTAGTGACACGAAGAAGAACTAAAGATCGTATGGCCGTGGCAAATGAAGTGGGAAAAACTCGGGAGGAAAAGACGTAAAAGATGGGCAAATGCGGAGAAGAAGGCCCAGACAATGCTAAAGCACTGGAGAAGGAAAGAAAGAAGGAACAGCTTGTCGAGAAGAAGGGAAGAAGAAGAAACCCAGAATAATTCGTCGCAGATCCCATTTCCATGAGGCTACGTAAATCAAAGATAGAGGAACAGTTTGCAAGATTTTTGAAAACCTCGTAAGCTGAGATCAGCATGTCTTTCATTATAAGTGGTGACTCCGGGATGCCACTTTTATGCAAAATTTTGAAAGACATATCGAGCAAAAGAGAAATGATTGTCAAGAAGGAATTGTGAACTCACTACAACTCGCAGAGTTGTGATCAAGAGACACCTCACCAAAAGACGAAGATCCAAAGGAGCTTCACCCATTCCTTGCACCATTGGAGAGTTTGAATTCCCAGAAAGCTCTCTCAGGACTCAAAGCCAAAAGATCAATTTAATGCCTTATTTCAAGAAGTTAAGTTTGGGGGAGCTTACTCCCACTACTGTTACCCTCCAAATGGCAGATAGAACCCTGGCAAAACCTGAAGGAATCATTGAAGATGTGCTGGTAAAGGTGGGAAGATTTTTCCAAAGCACTTCATCATACTGGATATGGAAGAAGATTCACAAGTCCCTCTCGCTGCTGGGAAGGCTATTCTTGCAACTGAGCAACCAGAATCGATATGTGCATAAGGGAATTCCTCACCTCAGAGTTGGAGAAGAGGCAGCCGACTTTCAATTTAATCATCAAGTTTGAGGAATTTAGACATAGAAAGGAAGATATCAAGTCAATAGAAGATGTATATGTCAACAATTTGATTTTACTATGATTGTAATCTCACTTCAATCAATAAAGAAGAGATGAATCTCCAAAAGATCTTGAAGATTTTGATTCATTTTTGCACATCGGGCCATATTCCATCGAAAAGTGATGAGTCTGAATAAAATGGGTTAAAAGGAGACAAAATGAAGAAAGGAATTTAACAAGAAACCAGAAGAAGGGCTTAGTTTTAAAGGAGCGCTGGCACAATTTCGCTAGACTTAGTGATGCCAGGAACGAGGTTGGCCGGAAATTTTAAGGAGTCATAAGGAATATATACTGGTCTATTGAAGAGTTAAAAGGTATCAGTCCATCAATATACATGCACAAAATACTGTTGGAAGAAAATGCAAAGCCAACTGTTGAACACCAAAGGAGACTGAATCCAGTAGTTAGGAAGGAAGTGCTCAAATGGTTAAATGCTTGTTTTATCTATGCAATTTCAGACAGTCCTTGAGTTAGCCCAGTCCATGTGGTTCCAAAGAAAGGTGGATTTACTGTGATCCTCAATGAAAGAAATGAATTAATTCCAACAAGAACAGTGATAGGATGGAGAGTATGCATTGATTACAGGAAGTTTAACACAGCAACCAGGAAAGATCATTTCCCTTTACCCTTCATTGATCAAATGTTTGACAGATTAGCAGGACACCCTCATTTTTGTTTCTTGGACGGGTATTCAGGCTACAACCAGATTGCAATTGCACATGAGGACTAAGAAAATACCATTCATACGCCCCGGCGGTACCTTTTGCCTCGTGAAGATGCCATTTGGGCTATGTAATGCTCCCGCTACTTTCCAAATATGTATGATGTCAATGTTCTCGACGGTCGAGAAAGTCATGGAAATTTTGGCTGGATACTCACAGTTGTATGGGTCTAGCTTTGGAACAATGTCCTGAACAACCTGGAAACAAGATTTCAAAGATTCAAGGACAAACAAATATTTAGCAATTAAATTGGGAAAAATGCCATTTCATGGTAAATGTAAGGTATTGGTTCTGGTCATAAAATCTTCGCTACAGGCTAGAAGTGACTAACTAAAATTTCCATTATCAAAACCCTGCACCTCCCACAACAATAAAGTGGATAAGGGAGTTTTAGCATAGCCGATTTATAGGAGATTCATCAAAGACTTCTCAAAGATAGCCGTAATTCACTATGTAGATTACCTGAGAAGGACACAAAAGCTTAATTTTGATATTTCGCAAGGTCACTTTCTATGAAATTCAAGATCAGATCGTTCAAGCACCTATCACGGCTACACCGTATCGGGACTGCAGGATTCAAATAATGCGATGCCAAGATTTAATGGGGTTGTATCGGGGCAAAGAAAAGAGAAAAATATTCGTGAGCCGCTAGATCAGTAAGCAGCGAACTTTCAATAGTAAAGGTCAAGAAAACTATTCCACAAATCGAAGGAGATGCTAACCATAGTGTTTGCTTGTGAGAAATTCAGCCGCGAAGCATTTTGGGATCCCATGTTATAGTCTCTATACAGATCACATGCAAGATCAAAATATTCGATGTCAAAAAAGGAAGCTAAACCAAGATCGATAAGGTGGGTGCCGTTTACTCGTAAGTGAGTTCGATGTGGAAATTAAAGATAAAGTGGGTGTGACAAATGATAGCCGGATTATCATCTGGTAGTAGAAAAGAATGAAATGTAAAAGTGAGTGAGGGCGCACTACGTAGAGAACTTCCTAGATGAACAAATGCTTAAGGTGTCATTCCAACTTCCATGGTATGTCGACATATTGTGAATTACCTAGCTTCAGGAGGCTCCTCATGAATCTGAATACCAACAGAAAAGAAGTTTAGACCGTAGCAGTAATGCTACATCTGGGATGACCCACTACTATTTAAAAGAGGTGCTGACATGATTATCAGAAGATGTGTACCAGAGAGTGAACAAAGCAGAATTATGAATGAATGCCATGCATCACCAGATAGTGGTTTTCTGGAGAAAGAATGCTATACGATAGTTCTAATCAGGATTTTATCGCCCAATCGTTCGTGAGACTGATCGAATGGGTCAAATTATGTGATAGATGCCAAAAGATTGGAAATATCGCCAAAGATAAATGAAATTCCCCTAAAAAGGTATAATGGTGGTGCAAATTTTTTATGTAATGGGAATGGGATTTGATGACCATTCCTTCTGACCATCATTTGGAAACTCAGATATACTACTTAAGTAAAGGATTATGTTTCAAATGGTGGAAAGTGCTGGTTTCGTCCAAGGAACGATGTCAGATACAGCTGTGAGTTTCTTGCAAAGAATTATTTTGTAGGTGTGTGATTCCTGAAACACCCCGTAACTATTATTAGGATGGGAAACCACATTTATAAACAAAATATTTGCAAAACTCATGAGCGTGTATGGGATTAAGCATATAAAGAGTCTAGCTTATCATCCCTGCACTCAACGGACAGTAGAGATTTCCGCAATGTGAGAGATTAAAAGTAATCTGAAAGACTCAAGTTCAAGTAGGAAGGATTGGCTCTCTCTTAAACTTGATGATGCACTTACTACAGATCGCATTCAAAACTCCCATTGGAATGTCCCCATGAATGCAGTTGTCTTTTGGCAAACCATGTCATCTACCCTTAACCTGAATACAAAGCGCTGTGGGGTATCAAGAAGCCGACCGCTGATTTTAAAACTCGTGAAAGGAAAAGAGATTACCTAAATCGAATTAACTGAAGAACTGAGAAATGAAGCCTACGATAATGCTATAATATATAAGGACAAAACAAAAAGAAATGGCATGATCGAGATTCGTAGAAAGAGTTCAAATGGTGAGAACAGGTTCTTCTTTTAATTCCAGATTGAAGTTATTTCTAGAGAAGTTAAAATCCAAATGGAGCGGGATTACGCCACGTAGTGTCAAGCACTACACTGGAGCAAGAATACTCAAAGACTGATGTCAGAAGAATTTAAAGTCAATGGACAAAGACTAAGCATTATCAGCTGTGGAGAAAGAAAGGAAGAGCTCCACTGTCTATTAAGAGAGAGAGAGAGAACTTAACAGCAAGTCCAGCTAAGGACTCAAACCGAAAAATTGGAGCGGGAGGCAACCTATGAGATTTCGCTTCGATTCTAGACTTTGATTTTTTTAGAATTCACTTGATTTTGTTTCTTCATTTATAATGATTAGTTAGTACTTGAGAAGTTATTTTTGGTTTAATTGAATCCTTTCCGAAATGTTGCGTAGTGCTTATTTAAAATGCAAGGGAAGGAGAGAAAAAGACAACTCCAGACATCCCAAAGAACTTAGCGAAGAAAACGACAGAAAGGGAGTACTTTTCTCCCTAAACAAATTTCAGAAAATTGAATATAATACATTTTTGAGTTGCCGTGGTTGGAATGATTAAATCTGATGATTAAGAGTGTGCAAATTAATAAGAAGTGAAAGATGTCCGATCATTAAAAATTGGGGCAATTGTATTGACTAGGTCGCGACAAAACTTATGTCAAGGACAGAACCTAAGTCGCGAATGAATAGCTTGATGTCGTGACTCAGTCAGCACTGGAGGAAGAGCAAGAATGAGGTCGCAACCAAAAGGTATGTCGCGACAGAAATAGAGGTCGCGATTTAACACGGTCATGATAATCGAATAATGTCATGAGATGCCCGACGTCAGCAGCTCGTGATGACTTGTCCTCTCAATGGGAGACCATGTCGCTGACAAACAATAACATGTCGCGACATCAAAGAAAAAGTTTGCTGCCTGGGCAACTTTCTTTTTAATTTTGGCTCCTAAATTTAACAGGACAAGACACAATAACAGCAAAAATTGAAGTCGCGACAAGCGCAAATAAATGAAATAATAAATAGCCCACAATCATAATTGAATTATAACTGTTGAGAAGCTCCTTCCAATATCAATTTTTTCCTTGAAGCAAATTCAATTTTTCACCTTCTCGCAGATTCCCTGATTTCAAATCTCACAAACCAGATCCGAACTTCTTCTCATGTGTGACCTTTCAATTTCTTAATTATCAACTCTACAATCCATCCCAACTGGAGTGAAATCATGGAGGAGCATTCTCAACCCGAAGGGGAGGTTCATCTGGAACCTACAGTGGAGAACAGGCCGTCTGAACAACCTGAAGTTCAACCAGTTGCAAGGCAGCAGAGGAGAAAGGGGAAGGAGAGGCAACAAGAAGAGGAGGAGGATGACTTCATTTCAGAAGAAGCTTATCTGCATGGATGAAACAGCAGAAAGGGATTTATAGGAGAAAAGGGATCTGGGCCATTCCCATCTCCCCGTTCAAAGAGTTGATAGAGCAAAGAGAGTGGGAGAAATTCTGCAAACATAAAAAAACGGTTATGCAGCAGTGGTGAGAGAATTTTACTCAAACCTTGTCAAGTGTAAAGGAGAACTCTGCTGGGCCAGAGGGATTGGGGTTCCATATGGAGCCGAGACTATAAATGCAATGTACCAATGGAGGTCAAAAGCATGGATCAAAGTACAAGAAGATAAAGCAGAAGCCCTAACTGCGGAAAAGATAGCCAGGAGGCTGGAGCATGGCAAGGTGAAATGGGAAAGGTCAAGGAGAGAAAAAAGATTATCAATAGTGAGATCCACGTACAGCTTTAAGGTAGGTTTATTTTGGTCACTGTTCCTACAAAAGCATGTCCGCACAAGAAGAGAACAAGAAGCAAATATACTATATGCCATCCCGGCACTATGTTTAATGTCGAGCTATTATTGAAAACTCCATAATGAAATATCATGAAGGAAACAAAGAGGCCTGATTCCACACCAAAGAACCATCACCAAAGTTATGTATAAGGGTCGGTAGAAAGGAAGGCGTAAGAAGAAGAGTGCTCCAATGCTTCACATTAACCCCGACCTGGATAAGCAAGGCCAAGAAAATTGCAGCTGAGTGCGGGGTCATAAGGGAAGGCATTAATCGGAAATGAGAAGAATACAAGAAAAGAAGAGGGAACTCTGGTTGAAAGATCAAGAAGAACAACCCGTAAACATACCTTAAGGGAACACCTCTACTTTGCAGGACATGGAAGCGGATGAAAGAAGTCCTATAGATTTCACCACCCCACTGGCCAACTCTCCCCCAATGAGAAACAGGGAATTCAGAGAACCAGGAGAAAGCTCTAGAGGAGGCCAAGAAGATAGCCAAATAATGAAGATGCTCATTTCTATGCAGAAAAGTATGGAAGAAAGAGAAGAGAAATGGAGCATTCAATAGAAATTCAAAGAAGATGTGTATGAAGCTAAATTGAAAAGAAGAGATCAACAGTGGGAAAAGGAACTGAACAAAAAAGAGGAAATGTATGAAGCAGAGTTGAAGAGGAAGTATGTGAGAAATGGAAGAGGAGTTGAGTAGAAAGGAGGAGTAGCTTAAAAAGATACTAGAGCATCAAGAAGAAAATTTCAAAAAGGAAATGGAGGGAAGAGACAAAGATTGAAAAAGCTGCAGCCATGAATCATTCTACAATAACTTATGATCGAGACTCTCAACTCTCAAACTTATTAAAGAAAGGATGCAACAAGAAGCCAAGACAAAGGAGCATATCAAGGGTTCAAATTCCTTTATATGTCATTGTTAAAGGACTTCGAGAAGAAGATGATAGATAGAGATATGGTGCTTGATGACAATGATGCCTATAGAAGAAAAAATTGGCTGGAAAACTTGGATTTGATTAACAACAATCTATCCAAATTTTTGGAGGTAATGACTGAAATGGAGAATACAATGAACACACTTGGTCAAAGGCAAGATGATTTGAATAAGAAAGTTGATCTCACCAATGAACTGGTTCTTGAAGAACAAATGGAGAAAGAAAGTGCCAAGCTGAAGATGAGAACAGAAATGAAATTCCCCAAGTTCAACCCAAACCTTGCTACCCTCTTTGATCCGATCCTCCAAACATTTTTTCGCTTCCTCAAAAAGAAAAAAACCTTCCAATTGACTCATCCATCTCTTCCTCATTCCCAGCCTGTTGATTCTCAACTTTTATACAATCTCATGAATAAAATAAGAAATTTGTTGATGTTGTGTTGTTTGAAGTCAAACTGTGTGTTTACTTTTTGCTTTAATTGTTAAGAATAATGTAAAGAGAATTAGCTCAAGAATGAAAATGATGACATATCATAATATTAGCTAATTGATTGAATATAGACTAAACACAACTAATTGAAAAAATAAGGGCCATTAATTGGCACATAATTGAATAGAAACACAAATTGCATAATTGATTTGAATTCGAAGTGATAAGTCCAAGATTAGCGAAAGTTGGCGCAAATGAAGGAGCAAAACATATTTTGGGGTTTGAATTATAAACAAGCAGCCAAAGAACTGTGAACTCAATCAAATAAATCCTCATCAACTGAAGTGAGAGACAAGGACACATCCTTAGGTTATTCACAGTTAACCAAAAGAGTCCTAAAACTTGTTAGATTATTGATCGAGGCAAACTTAGTAATATTAACCATTAGTGCCCAAAAGTGCCATTTTCGAGCCCTATTCGAGATAGGTTTTGATGCTTACAAGACTAATCATATCAATTAAGCCAATTGAAGTGTTTAGGTCCACTTGGTATCACTTATGCCATTTCGAGGTTATTTTTGGTTATTTTGCAGGTTTTTGTGTACCTCATCCACTAAGTTCGAATTCGATATCAAGATGTGCTGAACCAGGAAGATTGAAACTATTTTCGGCCATCAAACATATAAAAATTCAATGAAGAAATGAAGGCAAAGTGATAAAGAAAGGATGCAAGATGCAAAGGGCATAGCAAAGAAGAATAGTAATGATGAAATTTCATATGATTGGTTGTAATTACTGGATTGCGAAAAATTTCGCAATCATAGCAAAAATTTCGCAATCCTAACGAAATTGAGAAATTTCGCTAGGCTAGCAAAATTTCTCTATATAGCGAAAATCACTGTGCCTAGAGAAATTCTCCATTTTAGCTATCTATCAAAATTTTCGCTAGGCTAGCGAAATTTCATTAGCCAGCTTAAATCATTCGCACAGCAAAATTCCCATTTTCGCGATTCTCTGCAGTATTTCTCTAGTTATTAAATTTCACATAGGCTAGCGAAATTTTCGCTACCTAGCGAAATTTTCCCGGCATAGCGAAATTCCCTACCCTGTTAAATTTGTGTAATTAATGCCAAACGACCCCGTTTTGGTGTGTATTACCTCCTCGTCCCTTGTAATGGCCAATATATTAGGCTTTCAGAGTTTCTCACATCAAGTGGCCGAGAGGGGCCCCCCCCCCTCCCTCATTTTTGTGTAACCCTAAGCAATCTTTGGCAACTTTTTCATTTATAAAAATATCTCCCGCTACCTTTCGCTTTAGGGTTTGCTTTTCTCTTTCTCTCTCCTCTTTCTTTCATTTTCTAGGCTGCAAACACCCCTCTCGAGGATGACAACTCAAGATGCTTGGCTGGGTTTTATAGCTTTGAAGAGGAGGTTAAGCAGCTTGGTTTTGTATGGGCCAGGTGTTGTCCTCATGTTTTAAATGTTACAGTAATCGGTGAGATTTATGGCTCCATATCTTCCAAACTAGGTCAATATCATTTAATGTCACTACGGCTAATACTTACTATGCTTTTAGGGTACAAAGGCATACTATTGTTGATGCACTGTGATTCTTTAGATGGTCTTTACGAGCCAACAAAATGAGGTTGAAAAAGAAAGTTTAACTAAAAGGGGCTATGATGCGTTGTTGCCTCGTGTTGACTCAAATAGAGTGGTTTTGTGGTTGTAGTTTTAAAGCTAAACAAAGATCCTGCTATGGGCTGACTATAGGTTGCTTCGCTATAATGCGGTAGGATATAAACCCGAGGACACTTTGTTCGGGCCTCCATGTTATCAAGCTAGTAACCTAAACCTTCAAAAGTTACCATTTCACACCTCATTTTCGCTATTACAAGATTCAAAGAATCCAAACAACTCCCACTCGCTTTAAAAACAAAATTCCAAAATCCAAATTAAAAAGTTCTCACCATTTTCAACACTGATGCTGAAATATCATTCATAGGATGAAAACCCATCCCTTGTTCGACCCTGGGGATCACTATGCTGCAAAGTAGCCTTTGATCACGGCAGGAGGAACATAGGAAAACAAATTTTGTTGATTCCACACCCTACCGTGGCAATTTAATCAAATGGCGCCGGTGCCGGGGATGGTGCCAAACTACGAATGATAAGTTGAAGTGTACTTCAGAATCATCATTACAAGTGAAGGTGACCTTTAACTTTTTTGTATCCCGCGCCTGTCAGAACTGCAAGTTTCATCACTTGCAAGAACTCCGCAGACTGTTTTTTGTTTTTTTATATACAATGGTTTTTATTTTTTAGCTAACCCTAACCCTTTTTTAAAGAAGTTTCATTTCAGGCTCTTTGCTGTGTCCTCGCTTGTGTACAGTGTTTACGCACCTCACTGGAAAAGAGAGATGACTGTGTAGATTGCAAAGAATCAAGACACCAATCTGTAATGCTACTGTGAAGTAAGTGTACACAGTGACACCATGGAGCACCTACCTGAGGAACAGCAGAGTCAGCCAGGTACCCCAGTGAATCCAGCAGCCTACAGATCCATGAGGGATCACATACACCCTCCTAGAGTTGCCTTCCCCGCATCAAGAATCACCTCCCACTGGAACATGTAGCAGCGAGGCTCCATCGGCACTTACTCCCCACATATCATGGTATGGAAAATGAAAATCCATACACACATATAAGGATTGAGGAAGTTTGCACAACCTTAAGGAAGGTACATGGACATGGATTTGCTAAAGTCGAAAGCATTTCTATTAACCCTAAAGGACAAGGCTCAAGATTCGGTTAACTCACGAGGCCTAGAACCATAAAGAAGCCGAGCGCCGCAGTGCATTCTTAAAGAAATTCTTCAGTGCCCACAAGACCAACAATTTGAAGAGACAAATTTATACCTTTGCAGCTCAAGATGGTGAGAGGTTCTACCAGTGTTGGGACAGATTTATGGAGACAATCGCGTACGCCCACACCATGGGTTTGATAATGGATGTTGGTAAACCACTTTATGGTGGTATGTCGTCCTCGCTATGAAACAAATTTATCGATTAACCTCCACGTGAAGACTTCAACATCCGATGTTCACACTTTAAACCATAACAACCCACAATAACCCAAACTCCGAGAGAAATGGAAAGAATAAGCTCCTCAATCAACCCTGGGGCGGATGTATGCAATCGTCGCAGGAAATGGAAATGAAAGCAAAAAATCTCAACCCTATTGTGGAAGGTGGAGGAGCAGGAAGGCAAACGACTCCATGAAGTGTGCGCGGGATCGAAAATCCCGCATTGCCAATCCATGCACCAATTTCCAATCCACCGGCCAAACGAAGAACAAGATCCTATGGCCCCTTCAGCGAAGGATTTGATGTCAGAATATGCAAATGTCGTGAGGGGTCAATATAAGCCTCCACAACCCAATGCCCCATATGGAAATACCTACACCCCAATTTGAGAATCACCTTAGAACTCTTTCCCCAAACCAACCGCCTATGTGCCCCCGTGTGCCAAACTACGCTTGTCTCCACCTTCAACCACAACCACTCCATCCTCATCTCGGGAACAAGCCATATTAGAAATTTGAGTAAGGTGGTAGGTAACTTTGTGGAAGAACAAAAGGGATCAATGGTAATCGGCAATAAAGGATTGATATCGTAGAGAGCACATCGAATAAGAGGATAGGGATGGGCTTGAGAGCAATCTAACTAGAAAATTGACAACTCAAGCAGATTCGCCACCAAGATCAACAAGTTGTCGAGGTACAGGAGAGAGGAAGGTTCCTTCCCAAACAGCAGGCCAAAACCCAAAGGAATCCATGAGGTAGGGTCATCCAGTAATTTATGAATGGATGAGGTGAAGGCTATAATCACCCTGAGGAGTGGAAAAGAGGTTGATCAACCAATGCCAAAACCCGTTGGAGGAAACCAGAAACGGCAGAAATGTGGGTTTCAAACACATTTTCCTGAAAGAGGACTCAATGAAACACTGCATGCCACCTCCATTTCCACAGGCACTAAGAAGCAAGAAGAAGGCATCCCAGCAGGCAGGCATCCTAGAAGTCCTAAGGCAGGTAAAAGTGAACATACCTCTTTCGATTATCAATAAACAAGTCCGGCCTATGCAAAGTTTTTGCTGATCTTGCACAATCTGGTTAGGCATCGAGAAGAAGGCATTTTAACTGAACAAGTCAATGCTATAATCCAAAGCAAGAACCCGCCAAATACAAGGATCCCGGATCTCCCACTTAAATACCAATATAGGTGGACTAGCATAGACAAGGCACCGCTGATTTAGGGGGGCCACAGGGAACCACCCACGCCATACTGTATAAGCGCTAGGGTTTCGGGGTGAAATAAACCTACCAACATCACACTATCATCGGGCCGATAGATCGTAAAGATCCCTGGCGATAGTTGAGGATGTCTTGGTGAAAATAGACAAATTCCTACTACCCTCAGATTTTGTAGTGCTCGACATCGAGCCATTTGCAAATGAACCCAATCATGTGCCTAATCATCCCGAAGACCATTTCGCCACTCCGCTAATGCAATCATCAATTGCCTAATGGAGTCATGCAACCTCACATTTGGCAACATGACCTGAGCTGAACATATTCGATGGAAAGGTGTCGCTACTAAGCTGCTAGAAGATGAAAATCAAATGATCGATGAAGTCGTTCAATCGTCACATGTAGGGAAGCCGAGCGTCCGTGAACCGCAGTGATCTTCACAACCAAGGTGATGCGTAGGTTTTGCATTACATCGCACTTCACGCAGGCAATTGCCTCGGGCTCAAATTCAATCAGTGAGAACCAAGTCAACAATGGGAAATCCAACACCAAGGAATCAGCTCAGGTCACTGCCGGGGTTGAGGAGATCATCCTCCTTGACCCTCCTTGAGTAATTTTGTAACTTTGGGCTGATTTGGTGTTCTCAAAAACCAAATTGCAGCTCATTAATTTTTGGTTTTTATTTTAATTTAGTCAATTTCGATAATTTTAGCTATTTTTAGTATGTTTCCTAATTTAGTATCTTTCCATTTTTAGCAAGTTATAATTATATTATATATTTGTATATTAAATTATTAGATATATTTTACAATAATTTTTAATTAAAATAATTTATATTTAATAGTGTTAATATACATTATTTAAAAAATCGATTTGCAAGCGGTGAAGGTGTTTGGCTCAAATTCGCTATAATAGCGAAACGACTCTTCTACGTCTTTTTAGGGCTTATAAAAAGAGGAGGGGATCGCTTTTCGTATACTCGAGAGCCCTGTCGCCGCAGCCTCTTTGAGCCACTGTGAGCCATCGCCCTGTGAGGATCAGCGCATCGCGCAGCCGAGCCTCGAGCCATCGCAGCCTCTAGCCACCAAGCAGCCTCGAGCCACCAAGGCCAGCGCCACCAACAGTCTACGCCCACTTCCCGCCGCTGCGGCGAGCCCCGTTCAGAACTGAGCTGCCGCCCCTGTTCGAGCCGCCACCACTAGCCATCACGACCGTGCCCGTAGCCACCAGTGCCGCCGTCCCTGTGCCGCTGCCCCGGCATCGGTCCCCCACTTAGCCACTACACGCAGTCGGCCACCGCACGCGCCGCCTCCACCGCGCACGCATCCAGCGCCCTAAATCCCGCTACCGAGCCCTCGGTTCGCTGCGGTCCCACCGCAGCGTAACTCGCCGCCAGCTGAGCCCCGTGATCAGCCGTGCAAAGGCCCCGGGTTTCATCTTCGCCACGGAGCTCCCACTCCGAAGGTCCTTTCCGCATTCAGCCATGGTTCGCACGTAGGTGGTCCTGCCTCCGACCCCGGCCGATTCGCACCCGAGCGAGAGGAGCAGTCCCAGCCTCCGGGCCCCAGCTCTAGACCCAAGATCGGCCTCCAGCCCCCCGAGGAGCCCTGGATTCGGAGGTGGCCGGCATGATGGACCCCGGGCCCCGTCACTGCTCCTCAACGGATCCAGAGGGTCTGAATTTTTGCTGTCCCGACATCCGCCCGGTGAGTCATCCTCATCCGTAGACCAGCCGTCTCCAAATGACACCAACGGTAGGCGCACATCATCGCCTCGCTTGTCGCCGCCCAGACGAGGTCGTATTCGCCGGAACCCCATCCACGGGAATGTGCGGCTCCACCGCAGAGAGTTCCATCAGAGTCGACTACGACGTCCCTACGCCGATGGTCGATCACAGATTCAGGATCAACAACGATCGGTGACTACCCTACTACCATTCATGACACCGAGGCGCTTATTAATTCCGAGTGGTTCTGGCAGCTCTCTACCATCTGATGACCTCCGTGGAGCATCGGTCCGCTCGAGCCACGGTTTACGCATCGCATTTGATCGCCTCGGAGCGCCAGAGCGCGATATTTCAGCCGCAGTTCAGATACCGTAAGCCAATCTCGTGAGGGTTATCGCGATTGCCACAACCGAATCTACCGGGAGATGGTCCGCATTCTTGCTCGAGACGCCACAGCCAGGACTCCAGCATCGCTCAGAGGCCCGCCCGATGCTCCCTGACGCTGATCACCGCTCAGACTGGGGCCTTCCCGCCGCAACACTACGTGACAGTCAGAGGGAGCCATCCCGGAGGCTCTTACCGGGACATCGGGGATACCGGTTTAGTCCTCGAACCGGCAGGATGACCCCTGATGCATTTCAAGACAAGGTCCACCGTATGGCCGTTCGAGCCGAGTCTTCCACTCGCGATGCCGACTATTATGCCAGCCTGAGCACGAACTTTCCAGGATCCCCGAATTAGACGCAGGGTTAGGTGCCCTGTGTCCCACATGGAGAGAGCGTATGGTCACGCTATATCTTTACCCTCCAAAGAAAGAGATCCAGGAGGAGGTTCCGGTTCCAGAGGCAGAGCATTCTCACAGAGGAGGTAGTCGTGCTTCTGAGCCTGAGATGGAGAGGAGTCCACTGCCAGATCGTTCTCCTCCATCTCCTACTCTACCTACTTCAGCCGCAGCCCCTGCTGATACTCCTGGCCCATCATTTACATCACAACATTCGCCGGAATACGTTCATGCCAGCTCGAGAGAGATAGCAGGTGTGATGGATGCTATATGTCTCTTGGCCACTACCTAAGCAAAGACAGACCGTAGGTCAGTTCGAGCCGAGGCCACTTTAGTCACCGGTCACTCCATGCTGCAAGAAATCATGACACATTGGGTATTCAAAGATGTTCCCGACTGTGTAGAGAGGAGTCGCGCAAAGCAAAGAGCAAAGATCTTTAGATGTGTTGGCAAGCCAGCTGAAGAATGCTATGTATCTACCTCACCACCACAGCAAAGTGAGGTGGTTAGGTTTCTTTATGTTTTTATACATAAGCTTTATCAACTCGCTTACCAATTTTGTCAGATTCAGCTGTGGTTACGACAGGGGGCAAAGGATATTTTTGTATGTTTAGCTTTGATTATGCATGTACTAGCCATTTTGGCTATATTAAAAGCTATACAGTGTTATATACAGTTTTACACTTTTTGCATATCATTTTTTGTGCCCCACTTCGTGTATCCAATTTTTGTTTTCAATTGGACAATTGAATTTCTTTAATTGGACAATTGAATTGTTTTAATTGAACAATTGAATTGCTTTAATTGGACAATTGAATTGCCTTTAATTGAAAAATTGAAACCTTGCATGTTACCTTAATGCCAGAACAATTCCATGTTTGAAGAAATTTTTGGTCGGGCCAGTTCCATCATGCTCAACCTTGAACATTCCACCTTTAGCTAATTCACACACTGCACATCAGATTGTACCAATAGGCTGTCAAATTATTTGCCTTCCTTTCACTTTGCATAGCCGGCCTTAGGCATGTTGGCAACCTAGGATAGGTTTGTGTTGCCCACATTTGACATCCTAATGTAGTCTCTCCAAAAGGAAAAGAAAAGAAAAGCAAAAGAAAAGAAAAATAAAATGTCGTGGACACTTTGTCGAAACCCGAAAGCACGGTCCGAGGGGTATATGGCGAACGCCTTTGAAGCCCGATGCCCTAAGCCAACTGGTTGGGAGTCACCGACTTAGTGTTCGCTAATGGGTGGATAGTAGAGTTTAACCCACTGTAGGTGCTGATTTTCAAGTCATTCGGAGTCCGGGTGAAGCCTTCAGAGTTCGTGGGTCGGGTTGATCCTTTTCAGCTTCGGACGCCTCTAAACCCAATTGGTTGGGAGTCATCGGTGGACCCCCGCTACACGGACATTGGTGAAGTCGGGTTTTTTGCACCCTACAATGTAGTCAAATAAAGAAATAAGTGTGCAGTTAATCCTATTTAGGTTGTTCAACAACTTAAGGCCATGCCTGTAGCTAGCTCTGGGAGGAACAATTTTGTAATTTTATTAGCTCAACCTCGTTATATAAAGAACCATTAGATCTTGTGGAAATTCAGGTTGACTACCATGGACTCCGATGTTGACCCAAAAATTGTTCTTGTATGGTCCCGCCTTTCTGGTGCTCTGCCAAGCTTGGTATCAAATTTTTCATTAAAGGTAATGTTTATTTGTACATGCTTTTTGAACCATAAACTTTGAGAAAATCACTACACAGTATACCTTGATATTTTTAGCATTGCTAAGGGACTAGTGAACGTTTTCGTTGGGTGTGGATGAAGCTTCAAAGTTATATATATTTGAGCCCTATTCGAGATAGTTTTGATGCATTTTGTGCATTAATCATAAATTAAGCCAATTGAAGGTTAGGGTCCACTTCGGTACTTTCACTTTATGCCATTTCCTTGAGGTTATTTTTGGTTATTTCTGGCAGGGCGTTTGTGTACCTCGGGCCCACTTAAGTTCGAATTCCTGGAGATCGAGATGTACGAACTGTAAAGATTGGAAACTATTTTCGGCCATCAAACATATAAAAATTCAGTGAAGAAACGAAGGCAAAGTGATAAAGAAAGGATGTAGTAGAGATGCAGTGGCATAGCAGTGAAGAACAGGCAACCCAGGAAATTTCGCTATGATTGCGAAAATTCGCTATATAGCGAAAATCACTGTGCCTAGCGAAATTCTCCATTTTCGCTATCTCTCAAAATTTTCGCTAGTTAGCGAAATTCATCAGGCATTGTTTTTAAAATTCCCATTTTCGTTGAGTCTTCAGGTACTGCTTAGGTTAGCGAAATTCTCAGCAGCTAGCGAAATCTCATGAAGAAGAGAAATTTAGGCTAGCTAAATTTTCCCGCATAGCGAAATTCCCCGCCTCGGCTAAATTTGTGTACTCAATGCCAAACTATCCCGCTTGCGTATTACCTGTCCCTCAGATGAGCCAACATATTAGGCTTCTCAGACACACATCAGGCCTATCACCCCACTTCCGTGAACCCTAAGCAATCTTTGCAACTTTTCATTTATGGAAATATCTCCACGTACCTTCGCTTTAGTATTTGCTTTTCTCTCTTCTCTCCTCTTCTTTTTATTTTCTAGGCTGCCAAACACCCCTCTCGAGGGATGACAACTCAAGAGATGCTTGGCTGTTTCCTTATATAGCTTTGAAGAGAAGGGTTGCTAGCTTGGTTTTGTATGGCTGTGTGGTTGTCCTCATGTTTTAAATGTTACAGTAATCGTATTTATGGTCTTACATCTTCCAAACTAGGGTCAATATCATTTAATGTCACTACTTCGGGGCCAATACTACCTATGCTTTAGGGCACAAAGGTATACTTATTGTTAGATTCACCGTGATCTCTGGGATGGTCTCTTTACGAGCCACCGAAATGAGGTTGGAATGCTAGGGTTTTAAACTAAAAGGCTATAATTCATACTATAAGACTCAAATAGGAGTGGTTTTTAGTATTGCCTAAAGTTAAACAAAGAGATCCTGCTATGGCTCGACTATAGGTTGCTTGCCATATGCGAGGATACAACCCGAGGACACTGTTTGCCCCATGTTATCAAGCTAGTAACCTAAAAAACCTTCAAAGTTACCTATTTCACACTCTCTCATTTTCAGTTATTACGCTTATTCAAAGAACCAAACAACCCCACCGTTTTAAAAACAAAATTCCAAAAAATCCAATTTAAAAGCCCACCATTTTCAACACTGATGCGAGTCATTCAGGATGTAAAACCCATCCCCGTGTTCCATTCAGACTATACCAGCAAAGAGCTGACGCACGCAAGAGAGGGAGGAACATAGGAAACAAATTTTGTTGATTCCACACTCCCACCGTGGCACGTAATCAACAACCAACAAGAAATGATGCAAAGTATCTCGCGCTGAGCCTTTCTAGCCACTATTATTTATATGTTAGATGCAATTCTAGCTCCTAAATTTGAGCCAAAATGGGGCCTATCTTCAAAAATAAAAATTAAAAAAATAAAAATTAAAAGTAATTGAATCCTAAGCCATCCTTATAACTAATCCTCCAAAGAAAGAAATCTGATACCCAAAACTCTAGGAGGGAGTAAGAAACAAAGTTCGGGGAGTATATTTTTGGAGAACTAAAGGAGAAATACAGAAAGGGGTGAAGAAGGACATATCTAAAGCAGAGGAAAACAATGTAAAAGAAACAAAGGAAGAAGTTTTGTCTTGTGGCACACAACTCTCTCTTGAACAATTGATTACTTAGGGGTGTTTCAGCATCTAATTACCCTAATGCCAGATTTGTATGGGAGTTACTAACCCAAGGGTTCGCTAAAGGTGTTAGAAGCCTAAAAGACGGAGACATTAGACTTTTCACGAAGAAATTAAAGCGAGAGAAAGAGTTCCAATATTGAAATACAGTAAGGGGGTGGAACAAACAGTTTTAAACACAAGAATTCAAAGGAGATACCTCAAAGATGAAGTTTGGGGGAAATCAACTAAAGGAATTGCAAGGAAAAGGAAGGCAACAGTTAAGTAAGAAAGAAGAAAGAGTTTGGGTAATCTTAACCTAAACATTCCATCTATCCTACCCATTACCCAAGCCTAACATTACAAGCCTGAAAGACCTGACTGATCTTGAAGGTTGGAATTTACCTACAACAAGCGTATGGAATTTGGAAACTATTCAAAGGATCAAACTGTGAAGAACCTCTGAGGGTTAGCTGACTCACTAAGAATTGAGGAAGAAGACTAACCTACTCTTGTGAGGATCAGTGACTATCTTGTTTGTAAAACAAATTCATGATTTAATTATGTACACTGATTGAGTAGAAACTAACCTTTATGCGGACTTGAAGCTAAATATACAATAAACTAATGCAATTTTAGTTTTCAATTAAATTGGTTACAAGCGCAAAACAAAACAGAAATGTCCTTTGTTTGAGGACAAACAAATGTTATTTTCACAGCGGGAATGACGAGAATTTTAAGTTGGGGAGTTTGATGAGCTTAAAAGTCATCTATTTTCAGTCCATTTTCCTGATTTATTTTATTCTAAAAGGCTGATTGTAATGAGAATATGAGTCTTCACCAAGCTAGCTGTACGTGGGGAATTCAAAAGCGAAATTTGCAGTAAAGATGAGAATGTCATTTGGCGAATCTTTGATATGGCGCTGAGGAAATTACAGCGGGAGAGTTGCAAAGGATTAAAGGATTTGATGTCGTAAACCTTCTGACAATCGAGAATACATATGAGTTGCAACTACAAAGCTCCGATGCAAATGGCGTAATTGAAGACAAAGCAATTTGGGCGTGAAAGAGAGCTCGAAATTGACAACTTGAATTGATACAGAAGAAGAAGACATGATGTCGCGACATCAACACTGAATCAGAAGCAGTCGCGACATCAGCTTGCAAAGAAATTAAGGTTGCGACATCATCATTCTAAAGAGAAGGTCGCGCGACGTTCAGATGGTGTGACATGGTTACGCGCTGAAAAGATGGCGACAACGGTTGTCGCGACGCCATTTGAGAAAGGGAAGCGCGACGTCACTCGGTAGTCAGCGACGCGATTAGTAAGAAAAAGGTGGCGACAACGCACGGTTGCCATGACATCAATCTAAAGACTTGAGGTCGACATCATTCGCCGATTGTGATGACATAAACAGGAACGAAGTCGCGCGACATCGCCAAAGTGGCGACATCGCGTCTACCAAGCTCGGAAGGTCGCGACGACATTGGTTGTCGTGACATCAATCTAAAAGAGGTAAGGTCGCGGCGTCGATGGTTGTGGCGACATCGGTTCCAAAGAAGAAATTCGCGACAAGATCAAGCTGTCGCGACATCGGATTCAACGAACATGCTCGCGACCATGAAAACCTGCGGCGGGGCGGGAGCCAGCGAGAGGTTCGCGACAAAGAATTGATGTCGCGACATCAACAATCAACTAGGCCAGTTCTTCCGAAGTCAAAAAAGGTGCATCGAGTGGGCCCAACCCGAGAGACCCTGTAATATGCTTAAATTTGCACCTGAAGGAGCGCGGCTCTTGGCTGACTTGAAAGAGATGCAGGTTCTTTGGCTCTTGTATTTTAATTTTTCTTTTCTTTATTTGTTTTTATTTTAGATTAGTTCGTATTTTGTTTTAAATTTGGATGCGAGCGTTAGGTACATTGCAAAGTTTTTAGGCGAGATAAGTTTATATTTCTTCAAATTCTTTGTTTGGATTTGTTTTGAATTCCGAATAATTTTAGTTTTAGACACCAGTTTCCTATTCAGTGGTTTCTTGATGAGCCAAGCCAATGTAAATTGTAATCAGATTGATTTAGAAACCCGACACCATTGGAAATGACTCTATCGTCATAAATTATCTTTCTGCATATAATTTTATTCATGTGCGAACCGGTTGTAAATCTTGCTGGTTTATTTATTTTGTGGAATTGATCCCGATACTCAGTGCTCGCACTGCCCATAAGCGAGATTGTCTCAAGCTGATTTCGGAGGCCCTCTAAGTGACCGCGGGGAGGCGTGCGAGAGTGATGAGCAATTCGTGGGCGTTATCTTGAACACCTTGCTGTGGTGATTTAATGTGCTCTGTGTGATTAAATTGATAAACCCTCTTTTCCTTGGAGACGAGAATGGGTTGGGCAGTTTATCAATTTAAATATCACCGGAAAGTTCGCCTCGGTCTCGAATTGTAAATTCAATCCCTTATTGCTTAAGGATCTAATCAAAGAAGAATAGAGATGTTCTAATTGAGGAAGAAATGAGTATAGTGTAAATATGTGCAATGACTATAATTTAGGAGCTCAATTTCTGATCCAGTTTGTAGGTATGAAGTATTGAAAAGAAAATACACCCGAGAACAAGGTAAGCCAGATTAAAAGGTAGTTAGTAACTTAGCTGTCTTCGAGAGAAACAGTGAAGGTGAGATGATGAACGGTGGGGTTTGGAGAGATCCAGCTGCACTTTCATACTCCTTGGACTAGTTTAAATGCGTGGTTCTGAGGCAAAATTCTGAGTGCAATCACAGGAATTAGTGTTTCATAATAGTTTTATTTTCAATGTTCATATGAATATTTGTTGATCCTAAATTTGTCATTTCACTATTTGTTATTCAATTCATTTTGTTATTAATTCGTTCTTTTTAGTTTCATTATTTAAGGCTTTCCGGCGATTCAAATTATGCATCATAGTCGAATAATATGAGGCTTGAGTAGTCAGGGTAGTTGATTGAAAATTCTCTTGAGATCTCTACATGGGATTGATATACGGACTAAAATCCACACTTTATTACTTGTTACATTTGTACTGCAACGAGTCATGTGGATCAAAGCCCGGGAAGAAATTTATCAGTCTTAAGGAAACCATTTTAATCGATTATAGTACAAGAAATATAATTAACAAGTTTCATGGTATTATTGTTGGGGATTAGACAATAGTCCTTTGGAAATAGTGTCATAAATTTGTATATGTCTTTTGGTCCAACGAACAGTAGTCGGGGTACTCAATCCTCACTAAAACCACACCTTCCCTATGCGTTTGATATCTTAGGTTTTTAATTTGAAAGCCACTGAATTACTTGTGACCCGTACACTTACGGGTTTTGGTTGATTTTTACCAAACTTTTATATAACACAAAAAAGCTGAACAAGTTTTGGCAGATTTGTAGGGAAACAGTGTTTAAGTGGAATGGATAGATATTCAGCAAAAGGGCATTTCTACTTTGAAAAAAATCTTTTGTGTAAAATCTTAGTCTATTTCCTTTATTTTTCTTTTTAGTTTATTATTGTTTGTATTATGCCATTTGGTTTGTTTTACTTCTTTTCTAGGTATTCTCTGGTTTGGTACCAGTTGTATGCATGGGAGATCGACTGCGAATCAGCATCGTTTGATCCATAAATAGAAAGAGCGTTATTTGAGACTTAGAAAGATCAAGCCCTGATAATACAAAGATGGAAGAGCATAATAGTGACATATTTAGTGAGGGTCAATTAAACCACCATGAGATGCCTGGAATTTGAGAACCGACACTTGGTGACTACTGGAGGCCCATGATGAATGAAGAATATTCAGGAATTCGCCATCAGCCCATAGATGCCAATAATTTCGTGCTAAAGCCTGCTTTAATAAACATGGTTCAATTGCAGTAGTTTGGGGGTAGCCCTTCGAAAGATCCCAATGGGCACTTGTCGAACTTTTTACAATTGTGTGGCACTATAAAGATGAATGGAGTGGACCACAATATGAATAAGCTGAAGCTTTTTCCTTTTTCACTAAGGGAGAAAGCAAGAAATTGGTTCAACAATTTGATGTCGAGTTCAATAGACACTTGGGGACTCAGTTAGGACTTTCTTGACTAAGTTCTTCCCACCACAATTGACTACAATTTAGTTGTAAATCACACAATTTACCGATAAAATTGGTCAAGAAAAGCTTTATGATGCATGGGATAGATTCAAAGAGCTATTGAGAAAGTGCCCACATCATGGATATGAGCTAAGTGCTCAAGTGCAAATATTTTATAATGGTCTCAACTTCTCAACGAGGACACTAGTTGATGCAGCATATGGAGGTTCCATCACTATGAAAACAGCAAGAGAGGCTAACTTTATATTCAAAGAACTGGCAAAGAACAATTACCAACCTCATTTTGTGAGAGATGATGGTAGAAGACAAGGGGGAATCCATAAAGTCAACAAACTGTCATCTTTGGAAGAAAAAATTGAAGCTTTGATGACTAAATTAAATCAACAAGCTCCCAAAGGACCGACTCTTGGAGAGATTGCATATATGCCTTAGAATGCTTTTATGGTGAATGCACAAAGCCCCAGTTAGAAGATGCTAATTATGTCAATAATAGAAGTTATACATTTCTCCCAACAACAATTTGCCATCTAATTATCATTTCGGGCCGAGAAACCATGAGAATTTGTCATACAAAAATCAAGCGATTGTTCCGCATGAGCCCCATCAGCTAACCACCACCATGGCACCTCCTGGATTCCAAAATCAAGGTGGTTCGAGCTCAAATTTTTAGGGGAATACAAGACAAACTAGGGTTAATGAGTTGTTGTTGGCAATGAATGAGATGAGAAACAGCAATGAGTCGCGTCTTACATAGGTGGAGAATAACTATCTCACCTTTGGGATGCACATAAAAAGTCTAGAAAATATCCAAATGGCCATGGGGATGTGCATGAAAAATTTGGAGCACAACCAAACAAATATTAGCACATGCATGAAGAATATGGAGACAAATCAGGTTGGGTTGGGAGCATCTTTGAAAAATATGGAAACTTAAATGGGACAATTGACTCAATCTTTGAGAGAGAATCCGCCAAAATCCTTTCCAAGTGACACAGAAAAACCCGAAGCAATGCATGGCAGTAACACTAAGAAGTGGGAAAGAGCTGGATGAGCCCAAGAAGGATGAGAAAACTGAAAAGCAAGTGGAGCATAAAAATCTGGAAAATGAAGAAAAGATTGAAGCTGAAACTAAGAAAGGAGGAGTTGAAGTGAACAACTAAGGTGGAAATAAAAAATCTAATCAATCTATCTCGGGAAGAATAACTTTTCCCTATAACCCTCCCTTATACACTCCACACTACCTTTTCACAAAAATTAGAAAACTAGGATGGATGCACAATTTTCTATGTTTATGAACATATTCGAAACTCGAGATCAACATTTAGTTTATCGATGCTTTGGCTCAAATTAGAACTATGTAAAATTCATGAAGGGATAATGAGAAACAAAAAGAAGTTAGAGCATATGGGACCGGTGACCTTTATCTGAAAGCGCAATGCAATCATCAGCGAAACTCCTAGAAAAGGTAAAAAAGATCAGAAGCGGTTTACCATACCTTGTCATAGGGAGCATACATTCAGTAAGGCATTATGTGATATTGGTGCCAACATCGATCTGATGCCATATTCAGTGGCTAAAAAGATAAATCTAGGGGAAATCACACACCTACAACTCTATCACTTCAAATGGCCGATCGATCAATGGCTTTACCCAAAGGCATTATTGAAAATGTTCTCATAAAGGTCAATAAGTTTATTTTCCCTGTTGACTTTGTGGTTTTAGGCATGGAGGAGGATGAAAAAGTACCCCTCATTCTTGGGAGACCTTATTGATATAGAAATTAGAGAATTGACTTTAAGGGTCGAATATGACAAAGTGCAATTGAGCATCTATAAAAAGGACAAGATTCAAAAGAAAGAAAGTGAATCATGCATGAGACTCGAATTCACTCCCTTCGATAAGTGGAGACCATGAAAAAAGATTTCGAAAAAGGCAACCATGAAAAGCCTAAGTGGTCACTCACCGGGTGAAGAATAATGGGGGCAAAAGCTTAATTCGAGTATAAACTCAAGAGTGGACCAAAATGAAATGGTGTCATTTCCGAGGGTGGTGGATGTACAACACTTATCAGTTGAAGGAATTGAAAAAATCATTCTATTTGTAGAGACAAAGAAGAAAAAGCTAAGACATCATCTTGCGAAGAATCTCATCTTAGCATGTTTTAGCACACTTGACTAAGAACCCATGAGTCATCCTCCGAGTTGAGTGAAAAATCTATCATCGCTCATTGAGCCCTGGTCGTTAGGGAGACACGACTTTGTCAAGCTATCAACACTAAATATAGCGCTTCTTGAGAGGCAACCCAGGTTTTGTAAGAACCCCATTTTTTCGTTTATTTTCTTACTTTATTTCATTTCTTTTTGGCTTAATGTTGTTAAGTCTTTGGGGATTCTTGTTTTGTTTGGTTTAGTTTTGATTTATTTGTATTCGTCTTTCAAGTGCATTCAAGGAAATAAGGTCGGTCGATATACTTGAAATTGAGTTTTGGAGTGAGGCAAGAAAAAGTGTGAAAAACATGACAATTTGATGTTTAATTACTTAAGAGCAATTTTTGGGGACAAAAGCCAAGCGTTAGAAAACTTTGTGGGCAGGGAAACATGCTCTCAAGTTTGTCGAGGCAGAGACTGCTTCACTAAGGTGAACCCTGATTAATCTGCAGGAGGACTCGGGTTTTTCGAGGCGAAGGTGTTCGCCTTGGCGAAGATGACCCAACCGTCTGGCGAGACAAGAGGAAAGTGATTTTTACCCACGGCCCGAACCCCTCGCGGCTGATCATATTCAAGCCCCTTAGCCGAGGGGAACAGGCCAGACTTAGGGCATTATAAAGTAAAACGTAGCTTATTTTTCTTCACCTTTATTTGTTTCTCGACTTTTCCTTTCCAAGAACTCGTCCTCTCTAAGTCAGATTTTGTCCATCTCTCTTTCTCCATGGCTCCAAAGAAAACCATTCCAAAGAAGAGGAAGAGGACAAGCTCGAGCTCTCGTTCACCTTCGACTCCTTCTGACAATCCCGAGCAGTTTATCACTCGGGAGGCAAAGAAGTTATACCATGAGTCCCTCTACAATCGGACATTCGTCGCAGAGAGTGGAATCCCAAACTCAAACATCTACTTTAGCATCATGATCCAGGAGAGGATTTGGACTACATTTTATAAGCATCCCTAACCCGGGAATGCCCCAGTCGTCAAGGAGTTTCACTCTAACTTGTAGTTTCAGGTTGGCTCTACCCAGGTATAATATCGAGGTAAAGTGGGTAGATTTCGGTGCCACGAGAGTGTCAGGGTGTACCAGCACGAGTGAATGACAATAAATGATACCTCACAAGGACACATATTATGCAATTGAGGTCTCACAGGGGCCGAGTGCATCAAATATCATCCATCCACGTCCAAAGGTTACCATTTTTAGATAGAAAGCCACAGCGGGTCAGGAGTTTCTTTGCCAGCAATCTGCGCTTCTGTAAGTCGAGCCTTCATCTCTCCATGATCCCACCTTGAGACAAATCGATTATGCTCTATCTGCGTTTGTATAGGGCATGCCCGATATCGGCATTGTCATTAAGAAAGGGATAATAGAGTCCACTCAGGGGCGATGTACCGGAGCCCTCATACACCCCTCCTTGATTGCAGGTGTGTCGGCTCATTTGAGTCCCATGTGAATCATAAGAGAAGTGACCACAAGCTTCCATTGCCACTCAAGACCCCAAGCATGGAGATCACGGATAACATAGGCGATAATGTGGCGCCGAGCCAAGAGGAATAAGAGCTCGGAGATGTCTGGCTGATGAGGGCTGGCTAGGGCATGCGAGATCACGGTCTGATTTATCAAGATGAGTTGACGGGCGTTAGCAGATCAAAGTCAATCACGAAGGCGCCTTACGGCCTATATTGTCGCTGGTACAGTTCTACCATGGACCAGCATCTTTATCATGAGTACGCTACGTAGCGTCGTTCCGACTTCTGTGGCCTCCAGCGCACTGGCGGCGATGGATTCGGTGATTACGTTTTGATGATGGCGAGCACCTAGCATTTTAAAGGAGTTTGTAATTCCCCCTACATTTTATTTTGCACTGAGGACAGTGTTGGTTTTTAGTTTAGGGGTGCTTTCCCAGTACTTTTTAGTATTTCGGTTTAACATGCTTTTAGCCGGTGCTGGATGCACACTGGAACATTCATATTTTATTAGTTGTGCTTTATGCTACTTTTGGATATTTTGGGATATTGTGGATATTTTATAGGATATTTTTGTTATGTTATTTTAGTATGATTGATCGGTTTTATGTTTTTATCCAATGCATTAGTATGGACTACTAGATTCACGGTCGGCGCGACTATTAATAGAAAAAAGAGTTTATTTCAAGCTTTGAAATCCGTCCCTTGTGAGGAATGATTTGGTTTGAGTCCTCCTTACTTTTTATTTTTATTTATTGTAGGAAATCAAGTAAGAACAAAACCCCTCATTGACTCTAGTCAGGAAAAAGCGATCCACGAAAACTAAATTTCTGGGTTCGGGGATCAGGTTACCTATTAGGAAGGTACCTCATGCGAGGTATCACCCCTCTAGGCCTGGAACTCGGTCTCTACAAATGAATTGGGTACATGGGAGCATATGGGTCAAAGATCAATTGATTTTAGGCTATGTAGATGATATGAATCACACAAACCAACTCGACATCTAGCATGCATATAAACTCGAAACAAGTCAAAATGATAGATGCGTGTCGAGGTCCAGCCGCTACCTTGTAGAAGAGATTAGTCAGCCTGCGTAAACACATAACAAGCGTTCAAGATAAAGTAACCAAAGTTCGTGTTCAAAATGGAAGTGAATGGAAAATGAAGTTCGGATGTTTGTTTATTTTCATATCTCCAGAATGAAATTCACTAACCACGATCAAACTCCGCCAACCCCAGTGTCCTAACTCCAAAGCGAGTCAGCTAATTGAGTTAGGCTCCAGTTAGGCTCGGCTAGACCCGAAATAGTAGGCCATTGGAGTGCAAAGCGGGCTTGAGCCTCGAGGATTAGGGCTTGAAAATTTGTAAAATGAAATTTTGCCATAAGGCTGTCTAAAGGCAGTTGAGCGGGTTGTCAACAGTCCAAGCGGTTGAGGCGCGGTAGCTCCCGAAACAGGGTGTCCGTTGTGACTTTGTCTGACCTCACGGAATATTCGTGGATGTCAAGTTACTAGACACCACTCATGAAAATTGGGGTGATCTCCATGCACATGGGGAGCTCTACCCAAGGTATAAACCTGTCAACCAAGTTTACAATGACCGAGTCCATGCAGGCCTTAACAATGGCCACTTGAGGCTTTACTTCAATGCTATAAAATATCCGACCCAGTATCTTCATGCGTTCCGAGTGCATTCTCTTAGCATCTGGCGTATCTGTTAAAGTTTACAATTTCTAATACATGTTATACAACAATATCAAAGCCCTGGTGAATCTCTTCTAACCATTCTATTGAGCGCGTGCCTTCCGTCGCTCCACGTACGAAATGGCGATCACATAAACATGGTAGGCAAAGCACAGTAGAGATAATTTCACATGGATTACTCCCACTTTAAGTGCATGCATGGCGAACAATCACATTCAAGCAATTTCTGAACCTCTTTCGAATGTCTACATGCCCAAACCCGTATCTCGAGTCCTCATGAGCTCCTCATGCCTAAGCAGATATGGGAGTAAAATATCCGATTTTCACAGCAAGCTTTTGTTCTTGAAAACTTACTCTAGAAGTTTCGGTAAAATGTTGGACTACCCTCCGGCGGTGCTGGACTCTCGAAGCGGTGATGGTCCTCATCCAGTGATCTGTTGGGCGTCCCTCCTAGAGCAATTCTTCGGAAAATCTTGGTAAATTCCTTTCACAAACATTTTTCTTTTGTTTCATTTCATATCTCTCACCTAATATTCTAGGCTGCCTAATGCATATGGAATGCATTATGTCAATTCAAATAATTTATGCTAACTTGATTCACATACATATATTAACATAATTCCCTCCATTTAAATAATATTCCATTTTCACATCGATACTTTAGAGTGTTCATGATTAGGTAACTAAACAAACATTCGTTTGAATCAGCCAAACATATAAAATCATGGAGATTCGTATTTACTATTCACGAAACGTTGAAAACCTCGGGTGGGTGATTCGTACTTGGTGGAGTGATCAGGAATCGAAACAAAATTTTCATTCTAGTTCACTCCTCTGCGGTAGTCAGAAGCTCTTTGCAATTAGCAGTATTCTCAGATGAACAGGATGTGTTTTCTTTAATACTGACTGATTTAAGTGAAGTAAAATGGTGAATTTGGTTTTTGGATTTTTTAGGTTTAGGTAAAAAGCAGAAGTGGTTGGTTGCAAGCCCGAAAATAAATAAAATAAAATGTAAATGAAATCTGAAGTTTAGGCCTTGGTTTAGGGTTTTAAGGCAGCTAGCATGTCCACCAGGTCTTTTCCTCGCATTGGGGGAACATGACATATAGTCATTTCCCGAGCAGGATCTTAAATATGACATTAAAAACTAAACCTTAAAATCATTTCTTCTAATATATGGCATTTATTTGCTCCTTAATGTTTCAAGCGGTTGAAGCCATCAACTGGATCTAACTGCGGGAGCTCAAAATGACAACTAAATGGGCATGGGTGGATCTAATAGTAAGCATCCATACAGACCAACTTACTTGAAATGCAGCCCTTTCGGGGTACATCACGGTGATTGAACCTAAAAGTGAGATCTGAAATAGTAAAGAGAACAAATGCTTCTGCATTGAAAAACATGAGGCCAGTGTTTTTACCTTCAGAGCATTCACCCGGTGGCCCTCCCCTCTTCCAAGGAGAAAGAGGTCCCTGCGCTCCAAGCATCCTGCGAGTTGTCATTCTCGGAGTGTTTAGTAACTTGAAAAATAAGAAGAAAGAGGAGAGAGAAGAAGCCCAAAAATGAAAAGCTGCGCGTATATAAGAAGATTAAAGTTAGGGTTACAAAAGGTACAGCAAAAAGTTGGCTTATATAGCCATTCCCAATATAATGAAATGATAAAAAGGCCTAAAATATGAAATTACAATAGGGATAAAATGGTAATTAATCAAAACGAGGTCGTTTGGAATCAAAAACATCAAAAACACAGGGGCAAGATTTTCGCTATGAACAGTGAATTTCGCTATATAGCGAAAATTTTGCTATATAGCGAAAACTGCAAGAAATAGCGAAAACCAAAAATTTCACTATGAACAGTAGTTTTGGCTAAGCTAGCGAAATTTCGCTAGCTTAGCGAAAATTTGTGCATAGCGAAATTTCAAATTTTAAGCTATGCCGCATTAAATTCGCAAAAAGATAATGACAGCGTACTGCCATGAAATTCTTTGTTCCTGCATCCTATGCGACTCTTGCTCCCACTTGCATCTGCATCCTCTTTTTTCTTATTTCTCCTATTTTCTGTTCTTCTTTCCTCAAAGTCTTGATCTATAGGTGATGGGTTGATAATTCTTATGTTTGGATCGAAGCTCTTATGATATTGGCATAATTAAGCTCGCGGTAAAATTTACAAAATGCTGATCATTAAAATAGTAGGGGCCGTAATGCTGTAAATCGGGTTAATTAAAATGAATTAGTATACAAAAGCACTCAAAACCTATAATAAATAGGGTTCAAAGTAACCTTTTTTGAGTACTAATCACACCCCAAACCTACATTGCTAGTCATAGCGATGAAAAGAAAGAAAGAAAGAGAGAACATCTGAAAACAACTAACAAAATAGCGTTCACAAAAATGGTATTTCAAAAGGTTGTGGATGAGTATTTTCTAACCTAAGTAAGAATCATCAAAGCCGTATCAATAGCGTCATGAGAGAATGAATGTCATACGAGGTGGAGTAAAGAGCCTCCTTCTTGGTGAATCAACGACACACGAAATCTAAGTGTTTTATTTTATCGACTCTAAACAATAGCGCTATTGCACTCCCCAACCTAGCTCACGCCCTTGGCCTAGCATCTTTAACCAACCCTAAATAAATCGGGACCCACTTCTTATTCCACAATTCTTTTTGTGTTGCTTGGGTCTGTCGCGAGGAATCGACCTACTTAAAGTCCATGTAACGGGGATCTCTGAGTGACTCAACTAATTGGAGCTTAGGGCACCAAGTCATGGATCTTTCGACCACAAACTCTTCAGGTTTTACCGGACTTTGAATGATTTCTAAATCCAACACCTGGCTTGCTAAACTCACCCGTCACCCGTATGGCGAACCTTAGAGTGGTGACTCGACAGTGAAGGTTTAGGGCACGGGCTTCAAGGCTTTTGCCATATACCCTCGGACGTCTTTCGGGTTTCAAGGCAAGCGTTGCAATTTTATTCTTTTTCTCTTTTCTTCTTTTTTTTCCGAAAGGCAGCATTGGCCTTCTTTCCCGAAGTCCTTAATGCATTAAAGGTAGGTCGATGAAGCTAGGGTAGGTTAAACAAAGTAAAGGAGGATTGCAGTTTCTCGACCTATCATTTGAAACCTAATGTGCTCGTGTGTGAGTTGAGCTAAAGGTGGAAGAAAAAATGCTCCGAAATCAACAAAGAGTTCAACTAATTCATCCCTCAATTAGGCATGGAACCAATATAACATCAATAGAATTGGACAAAGTTTAAATTTTCCAACTTGCAGGTTAGGCAAAACCACAAAAAAATTTGATTGCAAAATGGGTCCAGATTTTGAAAAAAGAAAGGCATTGCATGTTATAACGGCTTTATAGAAGAAAGACAACAAGCCCTTTGAACATCATAAAATGGAAGCACACAAAATAACAAAACATAAATACAAAATCCACTTCTTTTCGCTAACTCCCCAATGACATCTAGATTATGCGAAATGGGACTAAGTTGGAAAATCAGAGAAGGAAGTATTACCTCCTTGATGAGATGTGATCACATTTCTGGATAGGAAACTTCCCCAAGATTTCATCGACACCTTATTCACTCTGTTTGTTCAAATAAACAAGTTAGGAGAAAGGAAAAGTGACCAGTTGGAGCATTTTTAAAATTACACTTTCATAATAATCTCAAAAATGTTCTTTCTGGCCATATTTGGATTCTACACTCTCTAAGCTTTCCAACGGTACCAAGAACGTCTAAAACGGAGTTCGGATGTAAAAGTTATGGGCGAAACAAAATTTGGAGGTAAAGTAAAATTATGGCGAAAATTTCGCTAGCACTATTTTTTAGGACAAATTTTTTTTTTTTAATAATATATAATAAAATTTAAAAATAAAGTAAAAATAAAAATAATAATTTTTTAAATAAAATAATATATAAAAAGAAAAACAAAAGGTTTTTTGCCTATTCTTTGTGCACTATTTTGTCTTTTTCCTTGGTTCCTTTGTTGCTAACCTTATCGATTTTTATTTAGCTATGAAATTTATCTTTACTCTATATTCATTCGACCTTCAAAATGCTTAAAATGCAAAAATTAACACAATAAAAATTAGAAAAAATTTTTGAGAAAAACAAAAAGAAATAATTTAAAAACATAAATTAACTAAAATGAGAAAATCTATAAAGAAAAATTATAAATCCAAATAAAATACGATAAAATAAAAATAGCGGAAAATTAAAACAAAAAGTGGGGGGCGCTGCTCCCCTGACCACTCCTTAGGCCTTTAGAATTTGTTGGGTAGCGGACTCAAGGAACTATCGGGGTTCGGGTGCTCCAAATCCGAACCGGCACCCGAACCATCCACTATGCCATGCGGTATGTGCAGCTGCCATCTTGTTTGATGTAGTGGCAAAGTTCTGTACAATGGCCACTAATCTCTTGAAATTTTTTAAGCAGGCGGAGTGATAAAGATTTGGCCTTTTTGGTTAGATTCTTCATTGGTTGGTTGTGGTGCAGGTGGAGGTAGAATATACACTTGAGTCGAGTGGAAGGAGCTCTGCGCGTGGGCATTTAATTGTCTTGAGCGTGCGATTAGGGTTCAATTATGTAGGAATTAGTTGAAGGACAATCTTTTTGGGCACTTTGCCTTTTGTTTCCTTTGCCTCCTCGGTTATAAAGGGAAGGATTTTTCTTGTATCATGAAAAAAACGACACATGTATCGAGATTCAAACAATCAGCGGATAATTCAATAAAATCACATAAGCTCCTCGTGTGGCTGTTGTTGTTCCTCGCCATGGTATCCTTTGCACTCTTCTCTGAGTGTTCTTCTTTATGCTTTGATTGATTAGGTCTTGATGGAATCTTGCGGGTTGTCCGTTTATGCTCATAGTCATTTTTGAGCGCATCTATTTTCTGTTCAAATTGTCTTCCACGGTGACAATTTCTGATTCGAATGGGCATTAACCTCCTTATTCCTCTTCCACAAAGTCATCCACTATCAGGGTAAAGGTCCAAAAATGAAGCACATTCAAATGGAGAGAGTTAGTGGTGGTAGAATTATTGAAGTCGAGGCATAAAATGGAGTTCGGGAGGAGAATATTGTGGAGGTCTTGGTTCCCATGAGAGGTGGTGTGTGATTCCCCCAACTATTATGGCACCATATGGTGAACTCATCAGTGGTTTATCCCTCATGGACACATATTCTTAGGTTCACTCCGCGAGATTCTTGACACCATATGGCGATTTATAATCCTCATGGACATAATATATGAACTAGAGGTTACCCCACCTTACATCTTGACCATGCATCCTTGTTCATTGGGGTTCAAATTCAGCATGATTGAGAAACTCTAATCCACTTTAGGTGACCCTCTGCCGTAGTAGGAATGACGCCTTATTGACAATCCTGCGCGTACTGTTTTTTTTTTTTTTTTTTTTTTATGAATGAAAAAAAAAAAAATAACAATGAAATATAAAGAAATTCACCCAAAACTTGTGATGAGGATCGCATGTGTTCCCATGACTCGTCAAATGCACTTGAAGGCACGTCCCGTGGCTGTCATTTGATTCGTGCCATGTGATCCTAATCAACAAAAATCTTATATCCTAAGTTCTTTCATCAGAGTCATTTACCTGTGAGTATGCTGGTCTAGGTCGAACACGGGATGGTTTTTCAGACAACCGATTAAGTGAAGTCAAAATGGTGAATTTGGTTTGGATTTTTAAGGTTCGGGGTAAAAATGTGGGGTGGTTATTGCAAACGAAAATAAATAAAATAGAACTCCTTGAAGTTTTCAGCCACCGGTTTAGGGTTTTAAGGCAACTAACATGTCCCTGTCTTTTTTTCCTCACATTTGGGAACATGACATATAGTCATTTCCCGAACCGGATCTTCATATGACATTAAAAACTAAACCCTAAAATCATTTCTTCTAATATATAGCATTTGTTACTCCTTAATGTTTCAAAACAATTAAAACCATCACTGGATCTAACCCTGCCAGAGCTCAAAATGACAACTAATGGGCATCAGTGATCTAATAGTAAGCATCCACCGAACCTGAAAGCTTCGCTGGGCATCGCTCACTGTGGTACATCACAAGATTCAAACCTAAAAAGTGAGATACAGAACAAGAGTTATATCAATGCTTCTAAGTGGAAAAACATGAGGACAAGAGCTTTACCTTCAAACATTCACCCAATGGCCCTCCTCTTCAAGGAGGAAGAGGTCTAGCCAAACATTCTCTGAGTTGTCATCCTCAGAGGAGTGTTTGCTAGCCGAGAAAATAAGAGAAAGAGGAGAGAGAAGAGAGCAAAATGAAAAAGTCACACGATGTACCGAAAAGATTAAAGTTGTGGTTACAAAATCTATAAGTTGGACTTATATAGCCATTCCCAATATGTGTGAAATGACAAAAGGCCTAAATATGGTAAAATTACAATAGGGACAAATGGTAATTAATCAAACGAGGTCGTTTGGAATCAAAAACATCAAAAACACATAAGGTGATTTTCTCTATGAATGCTGAATTTCGCTATATAGTTTAAAACTACTGAAATAAATGAAATCAAAATTTCGCTATGAACAGAGTTTCACTAAGCTAGCGAATTACTAATTTTAGCTTAAAAATTTGTGCATAGCGAATTAATTTTGCTTATGCAAAGAAATTTCGCCAAGATAGCTTAAAACTGTGTATAGCTTAAATTCCATCGTTTCGTATCCCGCGGCTTATCGCTTCTCCGATCGTGATCCTTCAGAATTGTTTCCTCAGATCCTCTTTTTTTCTTTATCTATTTATGCTCTTCTTTCCTCTTGGTCTCGATCATGGTGTTGAGTTTGACTCACCTTCATGTTTGATCAGACCACAATGTTGGCATAATTAGCCTGCAAACTACAAAATTCACACAAATCAGGATCATTAAAAATGTAAGAGGGGTCAATGTAACGTGTTAATTAGAATGATTAGTATACAAAGCACTAAAACCTATAATAAATAGGTTTCAAAATAGCACTTTGGGTACTAACTCGCACCGTTCACTACACAATAAATAGGAATTTTCTCCAATTTCGCTCAAAGTTTTTTAGATCACTGCCAAACAAGCCTCTTTAACATTCCTAACCATTTACATGGCTCTTAGCCAAAGAGTAACACAAGTAGGAAAAGATCCTTACCTCGAGTTATCTAACTCCACCAAATCGCTGGTCCACGCCGTAGCGCCCCCACCGCTGGTGATCGACTTTCTATTTCGCTCCGCTGAGAACCGACTGGTCCGAACGACCGCAAATATAGAGAGAAGGCACACCTAATCTCTTTAAAAACTCAAACCCAGCCTCGCATCGCTTATCAAAATTTCAAAGACGCTCGCCCATTTTGCCTCTCAAAATGAAGAAGACAACACTATTTCTATTTTGTCTTATCCTTATTAAACATTCCAAAAATTCTCATCATGTCCCTAAGTTTTTTATTTTGACACTTGGCACAATCTCAACCATTCATCTCTCTAATCATGCAACATGTGTCACATGAGTACATGTAATAGGTGAATTTTGTCACATCACATGTCTCTCAACCCGCTGTATAAAATCTAACACCGGTGCCTCTGAAAAACGTGAAATTCACCGTCTTCTGATCACGCACTGACGTGGAAGTTAGATTTAGAGACGATTCCAACGGTGAAAGTTGTTTCATCATCTGAGATCTAGAATAATTTCATTTTTATCGAATTACGATTTTCCTTTTTCGTAAATTAGAATTTTCTGGTCTTACAAAGACAAATTCTCAAATTTCACCAGAATATTCTTTAATGAATAAGGAATCTAAAAAAACAAATGATGAATGATTATGAGCCAGGATGAGTGAAAACCGACTTAAATAAGCCAAGATGCCCTAATTGCTATCCCTGGAAAAAAACCTAATGAACTGGCTAATCTAGTTCCCCAACCGGCTAAGACGGCCGAAAAATTCAATCTTTTTCAAAAATTTCATGTAGTAAGGAACCCAAAAGCAACTGCAATGATTCGACCAAATAAGTGAGAACCAATCCAAATAAGGCAAAGTGCCCTAACTACTGCTCGAAACATAACCCACGAACTCTACTGATCTGGGCTCCCAACCGGGTCAGCTCTAAGCACGCTTCAAATTGAAAACATTCCTTACAAAGCAAGGAATCTAAACAACTGTACAATTCCAACCCGACGAGTGAGAATTGACCCAAACAATGGCTAGTGCCCCAAAATAGCCGCGAAACATCAAATGGGTAAAGACAAGCTTAAAGAAACTATAGAAGCACAATAAATCGCTCATACCAGATCTACTCGCTACCCCCTCGTCTTCCCCTTCTTCGCCTCCCAAACCTGGTATCAACTCCCTCAAAACTATAGGAAATAAAATGGGAGAGACCACTCCCACCCGGATCTGGAGAATCCCTCCACCTTTTTTTTCCTCTCCTCTCTCCCCTTCATTTTTCACATTTTTTTTTTGCTTGTATTTTTCCTACATAAAACATTTGAGCTTACTCCATTTTGCACACCTTTGGTCCCGGGAACTCCCCCAATCAGCCTCGGACTTCCCCAGCTCCATAAACACTCCTCTATTAACAAGGTCAAAAGCTTGCCACATTTATCCCTTTGCTTAACCACCAAGAATCCAAATGGACTCAAGGTGGGTTGCAAGTAACCCAAACAATGGCTCACAAACCGTGCCTAGGACTGATCTAGAGCTTATGGGCTCGAAACAAGAAGGAATTGGGCTCCAAAATCACCAAAATAAGTGCTCCATACAAGCTGGCACAATGATCCGGATGAATCGGTTCCTAACCGGTCGAGCCGGATGAGAAATTTTTTGAAAATTTTATTGATTACTACCCAAAAAGCGCTATTTTACACCCTTATAAATACAGGTTTTGAGTACTTTTTGTGTACTAATCAGCCTAATTAACCCAATTGGCATGTTGAGGACCTAGCAAAGCTACTAATCAAATTTCAGGGCGAAGTTTTGTTGTTTTGCAGCTTTTATACCATATAGGATTCAAATTTCAACCATGTGGAGAATCCAGTTCAACCTATATAGTTGTAAATAAAAACTTAAGAAAAAGAGTAGAAAGCAGAAGAAACAGAGCAGGTTGCAAATTTTTCACAGAATGTGAATTTCAGAAGTTGCGAAATTTCAAGAACACTACGAAATTACAGTCAGAATTTTCGCAACCCGCGAAATTGCTCATTTGCCCGCCACTGCTCCCCTTTCATGCCGCTTGACTTTTTGACTTCCTTGTCACTTTTGCCTTCCCACTCATTCCTCGTAATAGTATTTGTTTTGGTTTTTTCGTATTTTGTAAAGGGGTTTCGCTATAAAAGCCCTGCATAAGACACCGTAAGGGATCTTCATTAATATAACTTTGAGCGAAGTCGATGAGTACAAAACTCATTAGATTTTTAATCCATTTTTCCTGAAGGATAATGAGAATAATGTATGAATTGTTCCAGAACTGAGCATCGACTCAAATTCCACTCATAAAATACAAACAAAATCACCTAGCAAAATTATAAGAAATCACCAGCTAGAATTGAAGTCAAAACTGGAATTTAAGTCGCGACAGAAAGTGCAGTTTCCAGAAATTCCAAGTCACGACATCAACAAATTTCGTCTCAAGAAGAAAAACCGAAGAGGAACAATAAGTTTGACCTCGAAAGCAAGTTTGAGACAAAAGAATGACTTGGTAAAGATTAAAAGAAGTACCAAATGAAGATGCCTACGTCGCGACATCATCAAGCGATGTTCACACCAAAAGCCGAGAGATAAATGACGCTTGTGATACCACCCATGAGGTCGCCACAAGGAGTCGCTTTCAAAGCTACAAGAACAAATTTCCTCTGGGCAGTAAAGAAGTCGTAACTAATTTTGAAAGAAAGGACTTGAGATAAGTTACGGTTACTGACAAAGAATGAAGAATAACAATCAAGGCTCCAATAAACTCCAAATCGACGCACCAAGAATTATAATGAAGAAGCAAACATGATGTCACGCTGAATGTGACTTCGAGGTCATGACATAATCTGAAGGCTTAAGTAGACATGGAGGTCGTGACACTAAATAGAAGCGCACAAAAAGATTTCAAAGAGACCGAACATAGAGGTCGCGACGCTAGAACGTATAGGAGACATCCAACATCGAATCGAAGATGTCGACGCCCCGCTGGTCGCGATATCACCGCAAGGATTATGGTCGCATATCGCAGCGGTCGCACATCGCTATAAGAAAGAAGGTCGCGACGCCAACGCAGCGGTCGGCCATCAATTACAAAGAAAGAAGGTCACGACGCCCTTCGTAGCTGGCGTGGCACCAGTGAAATAATGGAGGCCTGACATCATTAGCCGCCGCGTATCAAACCTTGCAGATGTCAAGACAAGTCACAACAAAAGAAAAGCCTGCGACATCAAAGAGCTTCCTATACATAACATCAAGTCGCCATGTATGATTGAAGTCACGACCAAAAGAGCTCACAATACGTAAAGGTGAAGTCGCGACGCCATTCGCGGTCGCGACATCAATTAAAGGAAAGAGGGTCGCCGACGCCACGGTAGCGCCGCGAACATCGCATCCAACGGGTGATAAAGGCAAGTCGTGACCGATAAAGCTCGCCAGACTAATCGTAAAAAACTAAGTCGCGACGTGATGAATGAAGCCCTGATGATCAGTAAGAGAGATCACAATAGTATACAGTCACACGTATGATTGAAGTCATATACATCAAAACAAATTATAAGAAAACAAGAAGTCGCGACGAAAGAGAGGTCATGACATTTGTCAAGGTCACACAATAAATGGAGTCGCGACATTGAACAAACAACGCGCTAATGATTTTGAAATCCACAAATAAGTAATTCGAAGAGTTCAACCTCCAAACTTATAAATACTCACCGCGCATCAAGGAGCGTACTCGCGCTTCGTAAAGAGAAGTCCGGTAGCCGAAGGCCCGCTGCATTTTAATTTTTTGTTTTTCTTTATTTGCCGTTATTTTAGATTGATTAGAGTAGATTGTTATTGCATTTGAATTTCGATCTAGATGTTAGTTGTTGAAGTTAAAAGCCACGTAATGATATTTTCTTCAAATTACCGCTCTGGTTCGCTTGAAGTCAAAACAAATTTTGGAATTCGAACTTCCAGCGGATTTACAAGTAGTTCTTCCGATCGTGGATACCATAGTGTAATTAAGTAATTTAGAAACCCAAATTATTCGCTGAATTTACTCTATTGTTAGAATTTATCTTCCTCGTAGAAATTCATCGAGTCTACCTAACTTCGGCCTTGAATCGCTTGCCGTTTTGTTTATTCAGGATCTCGGATCCAAATATCAATGTCCTATACCGTAATGGGATCAGCCATGTTCGATTTCGTGGCCCTCTCAAAGGACAATGTGAGAAGGCACTGGTGAGTATCAATGATTTCTCAAAGGTATAATCCTAACATTGGGATCTAATGGTTTCTGTGAATTAATCGATAAATCTCTTCACTCTGAAACCGAGAATGAGTTGAATTGACTTGTTTAATCTGAAAGAGCAGAGTTCGCTCGACCGAAATAAGAAGTTCAACTCTTGTTAGCAAGGATCTAATCAAGGAAAGAATGAACTGCTCCAATTTTGAGGATGAGAAACCAAGATAAGTAAACCCATGCTTAGCCTATGTCTTAGAGCTAAGGTTTATAGTCCATGTTCGATATAGCGTATTGAAAATAAAACATCTGCACAAAGGCAAACTCCTGGGATTAGTAGTTATCTAATCCTCTGGGTCTTCGAAGAAACAGAAGATTAGGAGGATGAAATGTCATTAAGGAGAAACTCACATGGCATTACCATCTTCCCTGACCTGATTCAAATCGAGGTTCATGAAGCAAAGTTACGCAGTTATCTCAAGGTGAATCAGATGTTTCACAATAGCCGTATTTTCAATGCATCCCTTTAAAAGCTAACCCGACTACTATTTCTTAATTTTATTTTTAGTTTAAACATTAGTTCATTTTTGTTCTGCTTACATATTTTCATTATTTTATTATTTTAAAGGTTGCATAGGAATTTATCAATCACTTCATCATACCAAATAGTATAGAGCTTGTGTAGTCAGGTAGTTGATTCACCGGGATCTCCGTGGATCGATATCCGAACTTCTTAAATCCAATTTTATTACTGCTCGACCGTCCACCCCGCGCATCTCTGGATCAAAACCAAAAGAAATTCAACCACTCTAAGGAAACCGCTTTTAATCAAGATAATTGCAAAGAAATATAACAAACAAGTTTCATGGCATTATTACTGGGATTAGATATTAACTTTCGGGTAATAACGTTATAAATTTGTGTTGATGTTTTTATCCATCACTCACACTACATAGTGGGAGAATTGGGATTATGTCTTAACAAGTTTTTTAAGGCCGTCAGGATCTAAAGAATTAATTAGATCAATATTATGACGAAAGAAGGAAATACTAATTTGGACATTTTAAAAAAAAAGAACAAAAATAGCTTTTCAAGCATTGACTACATTAGTCACTAATTTTTAACAAGCCATGTTGAAAATATTTGTTATGTTTGACTAATCCTATTAATATGAGTATGCTTTTATTTCAGGAAAACCTTTAATGCATAGGAAACGAGGGTTGGCACGATTCCATGAGCAACTGAGTGGAAGAGCGTTTGGGGAGCTTAAGAAAGACAAAATGACACTTAACTATAATGAAGAGATACATGAGACGGAGGAGCGAGAGGACATGACTAGAAGACCACCCATTGCGAGAAGCCGATGGAGGATTTACGGGGCTGTGAAAGTGTCTATGATCAGACGACCCGAGTGGATGCAAACAATTTTGAATTAAAGCCAGCTTTAATTACAATGGTTCAGCAACATCGGTTCTTGGTCGTACCAAGACCCAAAATGAGCACACAGGAAGATTTCTTAGGATCATTGTCTGATTGAAGGCTGAACGGTGTGAGACCGGAGGTGATAAAACTACATCTGTTCCCATTTTCTTTAGAAACATAAGCGACCACATGAGTATGAATCATTTACCATATGGATACGTTAATACTTGGGAAGAGTTGGTAGGAAAAGCACTTAAGCGATTCTTCCCCCGCTCTCACTTAGGAGAGACGAAGAGAGATAATTGTATTCCAACGAGGGAAGATGAGAGCACGTATGTTGCTTGGGAAAGATTCGAAAAGATTCTTTGAGAAGGGTGCCCAATGCATGGAATAGACTTGAAGACCCAGATAAATATAGTGTATCACGCTCTAAATGATACATCCAAAGGGGTATTATCAGGTGCTTCATCTTTGTGGAGCATTCAAGCGAAAAAGAATCTTTGAAGAGCGAGAGATCGATAGAGGACTGGAAAATGTGATATAAGCTCATGTCGAGTTTTCAAGAGGTAGTAAGCGGAGGAAAGGGTCATAGAGCTGAGCAAGATGGCAGCCATGGAGGCTAAGTTGGATGCTATAATGCATAGGATGGACAAACAAGAGAGGAAGATGCAAACTGCTCATGAAATAGGAGCAGTAGAAAGAGAATTGATGAGAAGAAGTGCTGATGAGGTAACAGAAGAAGATTCTTATGGTTCTGAGGAGGTTAAGTACATGAACGAGCAAAGAAGCTATCATTTCAAGCCAAATCCTAACCTGCCCATACACTACAATCCAGCACTGAGGAACCATGAGAATTTCTCATATGGTGGAGGGGCATTACATGGCAGAAGTGAGACGACATCTCGAGCAAGGATATCGCGGCCTTGAGTTCAGCTGACAGCGTGATTAGTGTCAAAAGTACAATTTTGAACCCTATATTAAGATGGGTTTAGTACTTTGTGCATTAATCATGTCATATAAACCAATTGAAGTGTTAGGTGTCATCTTAGTAACACTTATACCATTTGGAGCATGTTTTGGTTGTTTTGTAGGTATTTATGCACTTCTAGGCTTCAACCACAATGCAAATGATCAAATCATGAGGGTTGGAAGTTTAGTCTCGACCAATAAACAAACGAAAATCAATGGAAAAACAAAGGAAAAGTGGAGGAAATGAGATGCAGTTGAAGACAGGACGAGAGGCATGCAGGAACAGCAAAACAGGAATTTTCGCAACCTGTTCGCAACCAATTCGCAATCCTAGCGAATTTCGCAAACTGTTCGCAAACAGTTCGCAATCTCAGCGAAAATTGAAAAATTCGCTAGCCAACTTGCACTGTGCATTTGCGAAATTCGCTTCTCACTGACAATTTCGCTAGCTTAGCGAAATTTCGCTAGCTAGCGAAATTTCAACATTATAATTCAGCTAAGCCATTTGCCAAATTCGCTAACCACATAAATTCAGCTAATTAGAAATTCTCACCTCTAAGCGAAATTTGAATGCTTGTCATCCTACGTAATTAATGCAACCTTCCAAACGGTTTTATTACCCAATTGTCCTATAACTTAGCCTAGTTATTAGGGTTTTGGTAGTTTCATGCTTTTGAGGAGGCTTATAAATACCCTCATGTTTGCTAATAAAGGGGTGGATAGAAGAGGGAATACAGTTTTTGGTGATTTGTAAGTTCTTTTCATTCTTTTGTAAATAAAGTCTTTTATTTTAGGTTTTGCTTTTATTTATTTCTCTCTTCTCTCTTCTTTCTCTCCCTTTCATTGCAAACACACCTCTTGAGGATGACAACTCAAGAGATGCTTGGCTAAACCTCCTTTCTTTGAAGGAAGGAAGCTAGCTTGGTGGTGGGGCATATGCATGTTGTCCTCTTGTATTAAAAGCTACGAATTTAGTGTATTTATGGCTCTTATTCTCAAAACTTAGTTTACTAACATGGGATATTATTAGTTTGGCCAATACTCTCCATCTTTAGAGATTTATTGTTCTTTAGATGGTTTTTCACGAGCCTCTGAGATAATATTTACATGTTAGGGTTCTTAATTAGGGTTAAATAACATTTATTGTTATTATTTTTGTGCTACTCTCCATGCTTTAGATCAGGTGCTCGGGTGAGAGATGCCTTTGTTGTTCTTTAGATGGTCTTCACGAGCCTCTAAAAATGATAATTGAATGTTAGGGTTTTTAAACTAAAAGGGGCCATGCTTTGCATGCTATGCATTTTGACTCGAATAGGAGATGTTTCATGGGTGAGGTTTGCTAGTTAAATATAGATCAGGTTATGCCATGGACTATATGTTGCATGTCATAGCAGGATAAAACCGAGGACACTTGTTTGCCTAACTTGCCAAGTTATTAACCTAAATCTTCAAGTTAACTTTCACACGCCCCAACCAGTTTTTTACAATTCTCGAGTTTTGACTTCATTCCCCTTTGTTTTGTTTCTGATTAAAGAGTCGAATAGAAAGCCTTACCTTCATGCAGTGCAAACCCATTTTAGGATGAAGCCCATCCGTGTTCGATACTAGACCACTATCTTTGGTAGCTTGACACTACAGCGGTAGGAGGGCTGGAGTATATAATGTGTTGATTCGATCTCGGCTGCGTGGCACGAATCAAGCGGCGAGAGGTGAGGGCGAGAAATGAATACAGGTCAAGGAGGAACCCAACCATTTGAGGATCAAATGCTGCAATTCATGGGGGATAACAAGAGGCTATTACAATTCCATGAACATAAACTATCTGACTTGGAAACTTTCAAGTCTAATACCTAGATGTTTCAGAAGAATGCTAGTGCTTCACTGAAAAATCTAGAGACACAAGTAGGGAAATTGGCCCTGAATATGCCAAATCAGAACAAGGGAACATTCCCAGTGACTGAAAGAACCCTAGCGCATGGCAATTCAATTGAGAAGTGGGAAGGATTTGGCTTGACGGAAGAGCGGATAGAAAAGAAGGGGCGAGGCGAGAGAAGAAGAAGTGAAAAGAAGAAGGAAGAACAGCCTGATTGAACAGATGAAAGGAAGAAAATACCAGAAAAAGAAAAAAGGAGTACCAGCTTATGCTCCTGCAGTGCCATTCCCACAGAGACTTCAGAAGTCAAAAAGAGAAGAACAATTTTCTAAATTCTTGGATATTTTCAAGAAAATAGAAATAAATATCATTCTTGGGTGATCAGTAAAATGCCTCTTTATGCAAAATTTAAAAGGAAGTCATGACGAAAGAAAGATAGGCGAGGGTATAGTTAACTTATTTTGCTTCATACGATTGCCATTATCGAAGCTCAGCCAAAGATGAAAGACCACTGGCGGTTTCACTATTCCACTGATTACATTGGGAAATGTGAGTTCGAAAGCTTTATGTGACTGCGGAGCAAGTATAAATTTGATACCTCACATCGGTTATTAGAGACTTAGTTTGGGAACTAACCCAGCGACAAATTACTTCTGGTGTTTTGATAGATCCAATGGCACAACCAGGCGTGCAGGAAGAATGTACTCGTAGTTGAAATTCCATTTCTCGATGGGTTGTTATCGTCTGATCTGAAGATCTCAGTTCTCACGATATTTGGAGACATTTCTTAGCAACGGGAGCTACATGATTGACGTGTCTGAGAAGGTGGGCGGCACTGAGTTAGGAATAGGCGGTGCATTTTAATATTAATAGGAGTACGGAACATCCCCAATGTAAGGAAGGCAGGTTGTATGGTTGTAAGAAGCGATAGCCTTCTCAATGATGAAGTGAATTACGATTGTATCTGTTCAAAAATATCAATGAAATTGAGATCAATTTTGTTACCTTGAGAGCTTTGATTGTGAAGTTACGCCTTCAAATTTGTTTAATATTAAGCTTGATCTCGAGTATAAATGAAAGCAGTCAGATGAAGTGAAGCGACCCGGGGACCTGAAAAACTCATGCGTGAAACTAGTGCGAGAAGAGGTTAACATTGGAAGAGTTACTTGATCCATTTGAAATATGAGTTTTTAGACCCAGTCATTTGAAATATGAGTTTTTAGAGCCAGAAGAGAAAAAACAAGTTATCATATCGTTGCATTAGTGGAAGGTGAAGAGCAGAAAGTTCTTCATTAATTTTGAAAATCTGAGAGCCCGAATACTTAGTCAATTGAAGATCCCGAGAAGGGTATCGGTCCCTCTTATTTGTATGCATCAAATATTCTTTGGAAGATAATGCAAAACTTATGTTGAGCGTAAAGGAGGCTAAACCAGTCATGAAAGAAGTTGTCGAGAAAGAAGTTAAATGGTTAAATCTGCGGGTTTCATATATGCTATGTCAGGGCGAGTTCTTGGGTAAGCCCGGTACATGTGGTTCCCGAGAAAGGTGGATTCAACATGTCAGAAATGAAAGAATGAACTTATTCCTACAAGAGCGCGGCCGAGGATGGAGGGTTTGTCGACTCACGAAAATTGAATCGGCAGAAGGATCTGCATTTTCCCTGCAACTCGGCGATCGAATGCTGGATAGGTTGGCGGGACACCCTCATTTTTGTTTTCTTGATGGGTACTGCGGATATAACCAAATAGCTATATTTTGAAGATGGGGAGAAAACCACTTTTACATGCCCATTTGGTGAAATTTGCTTTTAGAGAATGTCATTTGGGTAAGTAATAATGCTCCACAGTACCTTCAGTGCATGATGTCTATATTTTCTGATCTAACGAGGAAGAAGTTATGGAGATTTTCATGAGTGACTTTACGATTAATATGGATCAGTTTTGAACATTGCACATAACACGGGGGCCAAGTACTTCAAAGGTGCAGGCAATCTAGCTACGGGTGGGAAAAATGTCATTTTATGGTTGCAAAGGGATTGTCTTGGGGCACATAGTTTTGCAAGCGAGGCTTGATGGGCTAAACAAGGTTTCAATTATAAGAGACCTAATGCCACCACTACATTCGAGAGATCGGAACTCTTAGGACATCTTTGGTTATAGAAGATTTATCAGAGATTTCTCAAAAATTGCTAGACCACTATGTAGATTGCTGGAGAAAGATAGTAAGTTTTATTTTGATGAATCTGCTACATCAACATTTGAAAGAAATCAATCGGTGAGTGGAGCGCTCCCATCATGGCAAAACCGGATAGCAGAGAATTTGAGATCATGTGTGATGCCGGTGATTTTGCAATGGGTATTGGGACGAGAAAGATGAAAAGTAATTCAAGACCTGTCTTATGCTAGCAAAACCTTTAATGAAGCCTGAAAATTACTGCACTGCGAAAGAAAGAAAGGAGATCTTTGTGATAGTGTTTGCATGTGAAAAGGGTCGAGCCATATATTTTGGGGTCCCATGTTGTTATACACACTGATCATGAAGCAATTAAATATTTAATGAAATGAAGGAAAGCAAAGCGAATTGATCAGTGGGTCTTATTGTTGCAGGAATTTGATTTAGAAATTAAAGACAAGAAGGGCAGTGACAATGTGATAGCTGATCACTTTCCAAGAGTAGAGGAACCCACTTTACAAAAAAAGGGAAGAGAAATAGCATAAAATTTTCTAGATGAGCAGTTATTTCAGTTGTCACTCAAATCACCCTGGTATGCTAATATTGTGAATTTCTTAGCTTGTGGAATTATGCCACCGAGTCGACGTGAGAGAAAAAGTTAAGGGTGACGGTAGGTACTACATCTGGGATGATCCATATTTGTTTAAAAGAGGAGCTGATCTAATTATAAGGAGATGTGTACCAGAAAGTGAGCAAAACAAGATTTTACAAGAATATCATGCATCACCTTATGGAGGACACTTTGCAGGAGATAAAACAACCCTGAATTCTCAGTCAAGTTTCTTGGCCTCTGATTTTTAAAAATTTGTTTTGAATGGGTAAAGTTATTATGATCAATGCAAGAATGGGAAATATCAACAAAAGGCATGAGATGCCCACCAAGGTATCACAGTGGTCTGTTGTTTGATGTATGGGAATGGATTTTATGGAATACTTTTCTTGTTTCATTTGGAAATATATATATACTCTGATTTGTGGATTATGTCAAAATGGGTAAACTGTGACTTGTCCTAAGAATGATGCAATACGAGTTGTGGGGGTTTACAAAGAAATATTCTTAAGCGATTTGGACACCCAGAACTATAATTAGTGATGGAGGAAGCCATTTTGCAAATACGGTGTTTGACAAACTCATGAAGCGAATCTGATTATCGAGCACATTATGAGCTTGGCTTATCATCCCCTTGAAAGCAGATAAGGCGACTAAAATTTCCAGCGAGAGAAATAAAGAAAATTCTAGAAAAGAGTTGTGATTTCTAAACGGGAAAGATTGGTCTTTAAAGCTTGATGATGCATTATGGGCATGCGGAATTTGCTTTTACAACTCCCATTGGAATGTCCCCCTGCAGGACTTGTCTTTGGCCATGCATCATCTCTCTTGGCGGAATACAAAGCCATGTGGGCAATCAAGCGGTGAACCGATTTCAAAATTACAAAGGAAGAGAGACTTCTCAAGTATTTGAATGGCTGGAAGAAATGAAAGCGAAGCCTATAATGATGCTAGAATATACGAGGAAAACGAAAAATGGCATGATCGAAAGTTACGAGGGAAAGAGTTCAGAGCAGGGGATCAGGTCTTGCTGTTTAACTCCAGATTAAGATTATTTCCAAGGAAGCTGAAATCAAAATGGAGTGGACCATATACAGTGGTGTCAAGTACTATCTTTGGAGCAGTAACACTCGGGACTATCTTTGGGAAGAATTCCAGAAGTTAATGGCGAAAGTGATGTATCTCGCGAGGGAGAAGAAAGGAAGAACTCAGTGGTGAATTGAAAGAGAGAGAAACAAGCGGCTAGTCCGGCTAAGGACTCAAAATGGGCTTGACTCATGGGAGGAAACCCGTATGGAATTTTTAGTTTCTTTAAATAGACTTTGAATTGTTTTTATATTATTATAGCGTTTTTGAAAATTTTGAGTTATAGTCTTGATTTGTTATAAATTGCTAGGTTAGTAATAAGATGAATTTAATCCTTTTTGGAATTCTTTGTAATATGCGGATGAAGAATCAAATGAAACAGGCGGAAGGAACAGGCTCAGGACTACTCCCGGTACTTAGCGGGAAAGAAACATTTCGAGAAAAAGGGAATATGTTTCTTTTTACATGGTCAGAGTGAAAATTGAATAGAATACATTTTTGAATTGCTAAGTGAGAATGATTAAATGGATGCTAAGAGTGTGCAAATTAATAAGGAATGAAAAGATGTCTGATCATCAAATTTAGGGCATGTGCAGACTAAGTCGACCCAGTTTTATGTCGCATGACGAAGTTGAGGTCCGCGACTTGAGTCGATGCGAAGAAGAGGAACAAAGGCGGAGGTCGCGACATAAGTGAGGTCGCGACAAAGGAATACGACCTTCCTCAAAGAGTGGTGAGGGTCACGGCTTGACTCAATTATGAAAGCTCCTCGAAATACCTGTGTAAGTGGCACGATGACAACAATCTCAGCGATTAACTTATGTCGCGACAAGCGAGAATAAATTCGCGACATAAGAGCAATATGCTAAATTTGGCGGTTTGTTGTGCCCTAAATTTAATGACAGCACACAATCGCATCCTGAAATTAAAGTCGCGACAAACATAAATAAATGAAGTAATAAAACTGACATATCAATTGAATTACTGGCTGATGAAATTTCCCTCATCATCTCACTTTCCTTGAAGCAAATACAACCTTTAGTCTTCGCATATTCTACGGTTCTCTATTCGCTGGCCCTAAATCGAATCTCTTCCTAAAACCTTCGATTTCTCTAATGGCCGAACCTTCAACCCTCATCCCAAACTGAATGAAATCATGGAGGAGTATGCCCCAGGCCGAAGGGAAGTTCATTTAAGGTGCGAAAGGAGAGCAGGCCGTGAAACTGACCCGGAAGTTCGTGGGTTACAAAACATGAGAGGAGAAAGGAAAGAGAAGCGACAAGAAGAAGAGGAAGGCGAGTTCGTCTCCATAAGAAGCTTTATCACAATGCGGAAAAGCCAACATCTTTGAAAGGGATTTGCCAGGAGAAGGGTTTAGGCGGCTCATCTCACCGTTCGAGGGTGCTAGAGCGAGGAGAGGGTGGGGAGAATTCTGCAAACATCAAAAATCTGGATATGCAGTAGTCGTCCGAGAATTTTACTCCAATCTGGTTGGAAGGAAAGAGAACTCTGTTTATGTCAGAGGAGTTTGGGTGCCTTATGGAGCAAAGACTATTAATGAGATGTATGGAATGGAAGGGCAAAAGAATGAATCAAAATTCGAAGGCGATGAACAACCTAGCTGTGAGAAGATTGCGAAAATTAGCAGCAGCGGTAAAGGCGAGTGGAAGAAAGGGAAAGGAGGCAAAAGACCACTGAGCGGGGAGATTTGTGAAAAGCAAGGTGTGGTTTTACTTCCTAGCCTGATACGGTCCCTACGAGCACGTGCACGATAAAGAAACAGCAATCATTCTATATGCCATCTTGAGGATACAAGATTAATGCTGGAGCAGTTATTGAATTCTATAATGAGGTATCATGAAAGTAATAGCGGGTTTGATCCACTCACCCCGAGTAACCATCCTGAGGTTATGTATTAGGGTGGTGTAGAGGGAACTGGGAAGAAGAAGAAGAGTGTCCCCGAGGCTTCACCACTCACCACGACGGGGAGTAAACAAGGGGCCAAAGAATCAAAGAAAAGGGGGGTCATAGTAGAAGCTTGATTCAAGGGATAAAGAAATGAAAATGCAATATAGGAAAGACACCGCTTACGGTGGCGGAAGAAGAAGAAAATCTAGAAGCATCAAGAAGGAATACTTTTATGTTTCAGATGAGAGCTTAAGAGATAGAAGCCCAATAGATTTCTCGACCCCATTGGCCAGCTCTCCCCCTTTAAGGAACAGTGATTTCAGAGAACCTGGAGAAAGCTCAAGAGGAGACCAGGAAAATAATAAAATAATGGAAATGCTCAATTCCATCCAAAAGAAAGTGAAAGAAAGGGAAGAGCAATGGAACCTCCAACAAAAGTTCAGAGAAGAAGTTTATGAAAAAGAATTAAAGAGAAGGGATCAGCAATGGGAAAGAGGAGATGAACGAAGAAAGAAGTATATGAAGTGAGATGAAAGAAGAGATCGACAATGGGAAGAAGAGATGACGGAAAAGTAGGAAGCGAGATGAAAAGATCACAGGCTGTGAAGAAAAATTTAAGGAAGAAATGGAGGAAGGGATCAAGATCTACTAAAGAAGTTAAAGCTAAGCCATGGAATCATTACACAACACAATCAGTGTTAAATGACTCTCAGCTCTTAAGAACTCATAAGGAAAGTTTAGATCAAGAAGCAGACTAAGGAGGAGCGAGATCGAGGATTGAGTTCCTATCGTATCGATGTTCGAGATTTCGAGAAAGGATGAAGGACGAGAGATCAAAGAGCTTGGCGACAAAAGTGCCTTCGGAAGAGGTCGGCGAAAATTTGGATTTGATCAATAACAATCTTTCCAAAGATTTTTAGAGTCATGACTAAAATGGAGCATACAATGAACACTGCTTTGGGCCGAGGAGCCGGGGATGATGAAAAAGGTAGATCTCCGCAAAATGAATTGATCCTTGAAGAATAGATCGAGAAAGGGAGAATAGTGAAGAGAAGAGAGTGGAAATGAAATTCCCCCAGGAATTCAATCTAATTTGGCTACCGCCGATCTGGATCCTCCCAGCATTTTTGCTCATCCTGAAAAGAAAAAATAGACCTTCCATTGATTTAATATATTGCACCCTCTTCGCATTGTACATTCTCTGCTGTTGCATTACATCCATGAATAAAACAAAGAAAAATTTGTGAAAAGGAAATGTTACACAGCAGATTACAGTTAGTTGTATTGTTGTTTTAATTCCCTTGACTTGTTAGGAGAATAACCATAGGATTTAGTTCAAAAGTGAAAATGCTTAAATATCATAATACGAACTAGTTGAAGTAGTTTTGACTAGTAGGTAGACTTGAACACAAATAATTGCGAGTCGGGGCATGAATAAAGCGGAATTAGAGGAATTATTTGCGCGTTACATTTAAATTTAAGTTAGTTTTGCAAAAATTGGAAAATTGGTTATTATTGATGGGGACTTAAAATAAGATTAAAAATAATGTAAGTAGAGCAGTGAATAAATGCAGTGTTGAAGAAATAATACACATAGGTGACAAAACTTATGAAACTTTTGAGCGGGAATTAGGAATATCTTATGAAATTGAAGGATTTAAAGTCACAGTCCTAGAACTTGTTTGATTATTAAGTTGAGGCGTGAAATCTTAGAGTGAATAGCCAGAGAGAAAATGATAGAGACCACATCCTTAGCGACTTGAAGCCTTTTAGCTGCCTCAAATGTCTTAAGGATATTCTCTAGTTCTGATTTGAGCCAAATAAGCCTTATTTCTTCATCATGACAATTGAAAAGCGAAATGCCTTCCTGCATGGCGGTAAGAACCCCAGATTATCCGGTTCTATATCGGAAAAGTTTAGTATAAGGAAGAAACAAGTTTGGGAATAATATTCGGAATTTTGTGAAGGGGTTGAAGAAATGAGAAAGCGGAAAGTAGTGAAATAAGGAATAAGTTTGTCTTGTGGCCTATTTATGAACAGTAGCTCGTAGGGGTGTTTTAACACCTAACACCCCAATGCCAGCTGGTATGGGAGTTTGCTAACTGCAAAGTTCTCCCCAGAGTAATAGAAAGCTAAGAAGACAAAACATTGCACTATTCCAAATCTTAGAGAAATGAGTACAAGAGATTACAAGAGCAAGAGAATCTGCTTTGAGATCGAGTACATATGAGGTTAAGATTCCATGAAAGAATTCAAAGGAGAGGCAGGCTAAGATTGAGGAGAATCAGGAAAGAACAAAAATGAAAAAGGAGGAGGAGAGGAAAGAAAGTTGGAGAGGCAACAATGTAGAAGATAGATTAAACTGGGTAATTTACAACCTAAATTTTTCCATTACCTACCCAATTACCCCTAAAGCCACATTACAAGCACAAATACCTCGACATTGATTTTGAAGGTTAGTTACCTACATTGAGTGGAGATCGGCACGAGAAAAAACAAGCATATCAGGACTTTGATAAGCGATCCCAGAAAACTCCGGGAAAGTTAGCAATTCGACGCGAGAGATGAAAAGGATTATTGACTGCACACACACACGAGCAAGGGCTTACATTAAATGAATTGTTTAAATACACATATTAGTTTATCGAAATTTTGTAATAAGTACTATGCCCTTGTTCTTGCATTGGCCCACAAGGAATTGAAATAATAGTGATGGCGAAAATATCTGCTTGATTCGGATCGGAAGAGTGGAATGAGAAAGGCTGTGGAATGTAGATCGGAAAATTGTCCTTAAAATTTTCCAAGCTTCATTGTTTGAGGGATGGCTCAAATTCTTTCTTTCTTTGCTTGGGGACAGGCAAGGAATTTTAAATTTGGGGAATTCAGTGAGTCCACGAAAACTCCTATTGAATTTTTAATCTCATTTTACAGGTTATATTAGGTAATGATGAATTATGTACTTGAGAAAAGCGATGATTGACTGAATTCAATTGCGAGAAAGCATCAGTGAGAGAAAATCAAATTTAGCAAAAATTATAAAAGTAAGGCTGCGGCGAGGTGAAGTCAAGATTTATGGGCCAAGATGGGAAGCTTAATTTCTAAACGAATTCAAGTCCGCGGCAAGCAATTTGTATGAAGAAAAGCGAAGAGTGAGCAATGGTAAGTGATGAAGAAGAGGTTGAGACAAAAGAGTGACTTAGTTCAAGATTCAAAGAGAACATCAAATGAAAGAGAGAGCGTTCATGTCGCGACATCTGTTGCGGTATTAGTGACACCAAAATGAATAAATGGCGTCGTGATAACACCATGGTCGCGATAAGGAAGCTGTTTTTCAAGCTGAGCGACCTTCTCAGTGAGAAATTGTAATACTAAATTTTGAAGAAAGGACTTGATCTCTAGCGACGTGGCGTGTGAAGAGAGAATAACACCCGAGTGCCTTGAAACTCAAATCAGGAAGAATTAATGAAGAAGCAGACATGATGTCGCCGATACACCACTTCGAGGTCGCGATGCATCAAGGCTTAGCAAAGAGGGACATGGAGGTCGTGGACACTAACAGAAGTTGGCGATAAAAGATTTTCAAAGAGACTGGAATACAGAGGTCGCGACAGCTAGAACAAATCAGAGACATCCAACACCGACAAAGATGTCGCGACGCCCTTCGCGGTCGCGGAGCATCACCGCATAGTATTACGGTCGCGACATCGCCGCACGCGGCGATCGCTACAAGAAGAAGGTCGCGACGCTACCAAAGGGTCGCACATCGCCATAAAGAAAGAAGGTCACGCCCTTCAAGAGTCGCGACATCAAGAAGAAAGAACGGAGATCGCGACATCACGAATACGCACATCAAATCCCGTAGATGCCAAGACAAGTCACAACAGCGCTTCCCAGACATCAAAAGAGTCATACATAACATCAAGTCGCGACGCATGATTGAAGTCGCCTCAAAAGAGCCTGGCAATACGTAGCGTAGTTCGACGCCATTCGGCGGTCGCGACACAATTAAAAAGGGAAAGAGGGTCGCGACCGCCATTTAGCCGATCGTGATATCGCATCCAATGGGTGATAAGGCGTCGCGACCAAATAAAGCTCGCCACGCACTAACGTAAAACCGGTCGCACGCATGATCAGGCCGCGCACTTCAAAAGAGATCACAATGCGAAAGGTGAAGTCGACGATGACTGAAGTCGCGACATCAAAACAGCTTTTATAAGGTAATGTAGTAGTCTACTGAGCAGGGTCATATTATCATAAGTCAAGGTCGCGACACACAAATGGAGTCACGACATTTAACAAGCAAATGGGCCATTTATTTTGAAATCCACAACAGTGCATCAGTGTTAGGGCCCAACTTCCAAATTTATAAATACGTTAAATTTCAAGCATCGAAGGAAAGCAGCTCGCGGCTTAGAAAGAGAAGTCCGTAGTCAAGGCTCGAGTATTTTAATTTTTCGTTTTTTCTTATTTGCCGTTATTTTAGATTAGATTAGAGTAGATTGTTATTGCATTTGAATTTATCCGATGTTAGCCGCTGAAGCTGAAGCTGAACGCAGTAATGATATTTTCTTCACCATCGCCGTTCGCTTCAAGTCCAAACAAATTTTGGAATTCAACTCAGCTTCGGATTTCATGTGCAGAGTTCTTCCTCGATCGTGAGCCACCGTTAGTGTATCAAGTAATTTAGAAACCCAAATTTTCGTTGAATTTACTCGTTGTTAGAATTTCTATCTTTTCCATGAATTTATCGTAGCCCATCGAACTTCCGCCTTGAATCGCTTGTTGGTTTTGTTTATTTTGTATCCGATCCAAATATCAGCATCCTATACCGTAATGTGATCGTCATGTTCATTTCCGTGGGCTCGAAAGATACTGTGAGAAGTGCAATCGAGAGTATTGAATGATTTCTCAAGGTATGCGAATCCTAATATTGGGGATCTAATGGGCTCATGGAATTTTAATCGATAAATCTCTTCTCATCAGAAACCAGAATGAGTTGAATGACTTATCAATTAAAATGAGCAGAGTTCTCGCCTCGATTCAACAATAGTTCAATCCCGTGTTACCAAGGATCTAATCAAGGAAAGAATGAATCAAGCTCATGGAGGATGAGAAACTATGATAGGTAAACGCTTAGCCTAGTACCTAGAGCTAAGGTTTATAGTCCATAAAGTTCCGGTATGAAGTATTGAAAAAGAAAAATACCCAGAACAAGGCAACTCAGATTAAAAGTAGTTATCTAATCCTCTGTCTTTGAAAGAAACAGGGAAGATTAGATGATGAAATGTGTCATTAAGGAGAAATCCACATGGCATTACCATCTTCCTTGGACGGATTCTAAATCTGAGGTTCATGAAGCAAAGCTGGCTGCAGTTATCTCAGAATTGATGTTTCACAACAGTCGTATTTTCACGCATCCCTTAAAAGCTAACTGACTGGGCCTATTTTCTAATTTTTAGTTTAAACATTAGTTCATTTTGTTCTTAAGCATATTTTTCATTATTTTATTATTTTAAAGACGTGATAGGAATTTATCAATCGCCTATCATAGTTCAAATAGTATAGAGTTTGAGAGTCGCAGGCTGATTCACTATGATCTCGGGATCGATATCTCGGACTTAAATCCACTTTATTACTTGTTCGACCGTCCACTCTGCGTAATCATGGATAAAAAACCAGAAAGAAATTCAACCACTCTTAAGGAAACCGCTTTTAATCGCATAATTACAAAGAAATATAACAAACAGTTTCATGGCATTATTGTCAGATTAGATAATAACTTTCGGGTAATAACGCTATAAATTTGTGTTGATGTTTTGATCACTCACACTACATAAGTGGGAGAATTAGATTATGTGCAAATGTGCTTTCAGCAGAGTTCCGCTCTTTCTTATTTTCTCTCATTCCTGCCATTTCTCTCCTTTCACTAGCCAAACACCCTCTGAGATGACAACTCTGAGGATGTGAGTGGCTAGGAACCTCCTTTCTCCTTTGAAGAGAATAATGTTAGGGGATATATGAAATCGAGGGTTTTCCATGTTTTAACCGAGGTATTTTCTACCATTTATGGTTTATTCAAACGCCGATTAATCCTTCGGGTTGCTTTGAATGATCTGCATTTGATAAACTGGGTTCATCGATTCTTATCATAGATCTATTGACATTTGTTAGTTATCATCTATGGTTATTGAAAGGCTATCTTAACGATGTTTCTTTTATTTTCTCTCCAAATTTTAGGGTTTGATCCTTCATTCACTCCTTTAAATGGTCGTGCTTGGAAAGCTTAGTCTATTGTGTACTTATTGTTAGATACAAGGATATTCATTAGTTATCATTTATTGTTTGAAAGTGAGTCAAGGTGATGTTATTCACTCGTCCAGACCACCAATAGGAAGCAAATACCAAATTCATTTATTATTTAGTTTTTGAGAAGATGAAGAACCGGCTCAGACAGACTATAGGCTGACCTCCCACCAGAGAAAAGGTCTGAGATCCCTACACTTTCAACCTAAACTCAAAAGAGTCGAATGTTTAAGGAATTCTTTATATTTTATTTCATTTCATTTTCTGCCTAAGACACAATCACCAGCACCAAAACCCTCAATCCAACCAAATTCACCATTTTGGACTTAATCGCAAATCATTTGTATAAGAAACCCATCCTCGTGAGCCGACCCCAGAGCCATTATACCAAGAAGAGCCATGCTACAACAATGTAAGGAATTAGGTTATAATTTGTTAATTCGACCACCCTCCATGCAATACCTAATTACTTACACTTTCCTAAAGAGTACAATCCAACAAAAGAAAGAGTGCATGATTTGAGTTCTGACATGATGGGAGACATAACAAAAAAAAAAATTTTTGGTGTCTGACTTGAACCTACTAGAATAATGGAATCTCAACTGAACTGGCAATCGCCGAGCCAGTTCCCAAGTGGTCGATCCGGTTAATAAAATATTCTCAAAATTTTCAGAGAATTCTTCATTGAGTAGGGAATCCAACAAAAGAAACGGTGCATGATTTCGGGTTCGTATGAAGGGGATATGATCGAACAAAGCCTGGCGTCTCGACCAAATACTCCAATAAACTGATCACGTTAAACCCCATGGGCAATTCTTCCTATGGTATCGATGCCACACCAAAAAGAAGCCACGATGACACTCCGAAGTGAACTACATACGCACTCAATGGACCACATACAAGCCCACTCGAGGCTCGGAGACCGACTAAGCCTAAAAGGGCCCTAATGGTGCTATATGAGAACGATAGGTGAGTGTGACACCTATAGATAATGCAGTTTGAGGACAAATTGAGTCTGCAAATATGTCCCTTCTTCATTAGAGTGGAATGAACGAGTGAATCGTGGGTGTCAGGGTTACAAGTAAATTTATCTGCTATGCCTGCAGGTATCCCGAATCAACAAAATTTATACATAATACCTCCTACTGTTGTAGCACGTTACCGCGCATAAAGGGTTTCAGATCGCCCACGTGGATGGGTTGTCTTCGTGGAAATGGCTAATATTGAGGATAAACTAGTGAAACTATTTTCGATTTTGCAGTTTCATAAAAACAATGGGCTGTAATGGTTGAAAATTGAAAAAGAAATAAGTTAAAATGTAAAAGAGAATTCCTTGAAGTGTTAAGTCACTGGGCTTATGCTCCTAGGGCAAATGAGGGTTTGTTTCTGCCTTTTCCTTGCGCTGAGGATGACCTATAGCATCTTCAACCTGCTTCATTTAGCTATGAAAGCCGAATTTCGACAATAATCCTTTGAAAATGGCATTCACCGAGATTGAAGGGTTCGCATTAATGGAAAACAAGTCTCCTTGACTCACCTTCCAATGACTAATAGATGTTAACTACTGAATCTCAGTGGATCTAGCAATAAGCATCCACTGAACCCAAAAAGATTATCAAATACGGGTCATTCAAGGTGACTCAAAGGGATCTAACATAGAGTTTAAGAAAGAGCATTAATAACAAGAATACTTCATGGAAAACCATGAAACCCTTAGTCAGCTTTAGATCCGGGTCGCTGACCTTCTCCTTCAAGAGGTAAGGGTTTCTAGCCACCTCATCCTCCCCGAGCTGTCATCCCCGCAGGGTGTTCGCCAGTGAGAAAATGAGAGAAAGTGAAAGAAAATGAGAAAAGCTGGGAATTGCCGAAAGCTTCCTTCCAAAACTTACAATGATCCACTTTCTATAGAGTGCTGGGACTTATATACTACTCCTGAAGAACAAAATTACAAAAAAGCGTATGAGTTAGTCACTATTACACGGGTACAATTTGGGAAGAACAAAATTCGAAAGTTAAAAGTTTGATCAAATAGCAAAGCAGAAAATTGTGCTGAAAATTCGCAACCCTGTGAAATTGCAAGGGTGCAAGCTTCATTCTACACAGCTTCTCTTCTTCCCTGTTTATGTTCTGCAGCTCTGAGTTCAACTTGAATTCTTCGTGATTGAGTTGACTCAATAACTTTGACATCAATGGCTTGAGAAAACTACAAAATTTTCCATAAAATGTGATTAATAGTATAGTTAGGTCCTTGACAAGTCAACCGGGGTTAATTGGACTGGTTACTACACAAAAAGTGCTCAAAACCCGTAATAGCAGAGTGCTTAAATAAAGACTTCAGACACCCGCACATTCGCGTAAATCGCAGGGCTGTGTACCACAATCCCGCGAAATTGTCGTGGTGCAAGCTTCATTCTCGCACAACTTCTTTCCGCTTAGTCCAGCATCTCTTTGAGTTCAACTTGAATTCTTGGTGATTGAGTTGACTCAATAACTTTGACATCAATGGCTTGAGAAAACTACAAAATTTGCCATAAAATGTGATTAGTAGTATAACTAGGTCTTTGACAAGTCAATCGGGGTTAATTGGACTGACTACTATGCAAAAAGTGCTCAAAACCAACAATAGCAAAGTGCGAAATAGCACTTTTTGGGTAATAATAAGCGATGTAATAGTGAAATGAACTCTAGTGAAGAACCCAAATGATCAACAATTTTTTCCCCTTACCTAGTATCAAGGCTACGAACCGAAATGCCGCCAAAACCCAAGGACTAAGAGAACTGCCACACTGCCCTGAAGATGAGTGATCCTAACACAATGCCACCAAGATGTAGAGAAAGTCCAACTGATTAAAAATATAGTTATGCTTTACACTGAATGCCAGAAGATGAGGAAAATCCAGATATCATGTCAAAGATAATGAAAGTTCAGCCTACGTTTAAAGATAGTTATGTTCTGACAAGATGCCATAAAGATGAGAGAAAATCCCAACACGATGCCATCGTATAAGAGAAAGTCGGACGTTATGTCGAAAAAAAGAAGTGATGCTGGACACGATGTCGCAGGAAGATGAGAAAATCGACACAGCAAAGATAATGAAAGTCGGACGCGAGGCCGAAAAAGATAAGAGATGCTCGGACACGTTCCGGAAAAGATAATGAAAGTTGGACGTGATGCCGAAAAAGATAAGCGATGCTCGGACACGATGAGGAAAATCCATACACAATGTTGGAAAAGATAATGAAAGTCGGACGTGATGCCGAAAAAGATAAGAGATGCTCGGACATGATGTCGAGGAAGATGAGGAAAATCCGGACATCGATGTCAAAGATAGTTGGCGTTTCATTATTTCCATGCTTCAGGAAGATGAGGAAATTTCGACACGATGCCAAAATATAGCCAAAGCCGAACGTACGCCGTAAAAGATAATGATGCTCGACAAGATGCCGGTGCGATGATAAAAACGTGACACGATGCCGAAAGATAATAAAACTGAAAGCACAAAGCCGAGAACCCGAAACAAAAGGGAAGGGATTTGGACCGGCACGATGCCTGAGAACCCGAAACAAAAGGAACGGATCGAATCTGGGCACGATGTCAAATAAAAGGAAAGGATCGACTGGCACACACGGGAACCTAAAAATAAAAAGGGATCGAACTGGCACGGCGTCTGAGAACTCAAACAAATTGAAAGGATTAACCGCACGATGCCAGAGTCAATAAAAGTGATCAATCAGCAATGCCAGAGAACCCAAACAAATGAAGGGATCAAACTCATATCAGAACTTAAACAAAACAAAGGGATCAATCCGGCGAGATGTGGGAGAACCCGAACAAAATGAAGGGATCGAATCAAAAGACGCGAAGAGAACCCAAACAAAATAAGGATTAAAGTGTCCAAAGGCGCAAAGAAAGCGGCTTGAGCCCTAGTCTAAGGCACGTCACAAGAGAAACTCCACCAAATTTAATACAAAGTCGTCACAAAGCTCAAATATTACAAACATTCATTCCTGAGGAAAAGCCCTCCTCACTTATCCCTAACATCCAATATCCACCAACAAATGATTGGGGGTATGCCCCTATATGTACATCTGAAGCTCAAATACCTTGATGAAAACCATGAAATACATCACTGAAAATCCAACCGTTTGCGAGAGCGAACAGGACAATGAATGGGGGAATGCCCTAGTATGCACATCCTTGCTGGGTCAATGAATACCGGGAATCTGATCCCCGATCAGCTCTTAAAAACTCTCTATTATATGAAGAAACCAAGCTAAATAAGGGGCTTACTCAAACTCTGATGCCCAAAACGTCTTTAGGCGAAACAGACTGCTTGTGTACATGTGTAAGAGCCAAAGCCATCATGAAAGGATAGGGGTATGCCCCAGTGTGAACGTGTCAAAGCATCAAGCTAAGGCTCCATCAATGGTCCTAATTCTCTGTATCATATCTATTTGATCATGGACCTACCTCGACATTCCCCAAGAATAGAGACCAATCGACATTCCGTACTTAATCGCAGATCTAACCGCCCACATATAAAAGGTCAAGCAAACACGAGATCTCATGGCCTTAGGGTGGCCTTTATCGACCGTACGTAGGCCGTAAGTAAAGGTAAGAAACGATAAACAAAGGCCCAAATACCTAATAGATAATGCCAAACCCTTGTGTGCGCAATGCCAAATGCCGGAGAATCATGTGAGAAAAGCGACTCGACCAACACATAAGTGAACAATGCCAAGCAACAAGTGATGTACACCAAAAGACACATCATTCATGAAGCGAGACGACGATCGATGAGGATAGAAGAAAATGAAAAGGGATGTAGAAGAAAGTAGGGAAACAAGGTGGGATACAAGTGTAGCAATGAGTGATGATGACAAACCACTCATTCCGAGGATGCCAAATTGAGGCATGTCACCAAAAGATGGGAATGGTGATGTAGACAATGATCCAGGATACCAAAGAAACCCAAACCTCACTCCCACGTGTGTTTCCTGCATCCATGGTGAGTAGTGCTGATCATACAATGCTCTCACCCGCCTTTAGAAGAAAAAAATAAGCGTCCCTTAATAAAAATTACTATGATCAAGCCATAATACTGGCTTGTAATCATGTTAATCTAGATAACAATGAAGTGAATAATTAATGAGCGTAATTTTTTTTTTTTTCATTTTTCCTTTTTTTTTTCTTTTTTTTTTTTCTTTTTTTTCTTTTTATTTTTCACAATAACAACCAACAAAAGTAAGATGAATGCCACACTAGCACACCTAACCAATGAACCTCAAATCCTGGGAAACCTAAAATGGTCCTCAAACTAAGACTCCTAGATCAAACCATAAGGGTGGAACGAAGGGTGTGACCAGCCTAACCTGTAGCTCCGGGACATGAGCTATTAATACGTATGGGAAAATAAAGTGAAAGAAACAAGATGATAAAACAAAACTCAAAGGCAAGCAAAGTGAAGATGCAAAATGGAGAAGAAAGAAACAGTAATGATGCAAGAAAGAACAAACTAAGAATGACACAATGCTCACAATGCTCACGCATCCACTAATAAATACAAACACATTTAGCTGTGCCTCAACCGCAGTTAGGTGCTGCATGCAAGGCAAATAAAAAAAAAGCCATAATAAATCACGTTAGGCTCAAAGGCTGGGGCACAGGATATATCAATGTATGGGTGTGCACAGAATATGCATACCGCGATGGCCACCATCCTCCGACCATGATCCTACTACAAACTTCTTCAATCGATCCACATCGATTGGCTCCATGAACCGATTTCCGCCTGTGTCCTGCGGCCACCGTCTATCTCGAGTCAAATCTCGACAACATACCCGCCACTCCAAGCTCCGGGCCTAAACTTACCTCTAGGGGTCGATGATCAATCCCCTTAGACTTTCTCCTCAGGTCGCTTTTTAAACTTCCTAGGCTTTGCCCTTTTCTCTCGAATGCACGGTCATCCGACAGGCCCCGACATGATCTCGATGCCTCAATTCCTCTCATCCAAAAGGCTAAGCCGATCATAATGAGACTGGTCCACTGGCCTTAGGATATTCACCGCCTAAGGCTACTATTAAAGATCCTATCTCAATCTCACAGGTAGTGCACGCCCGTACCATACACCAAAGAATACTGGTAGCTCCAAAGAAGGGTACAAAAGATGTACATAAGCCCATAACGCGGTAAAGTGGAAGCCCGACTGAACTCCGAGAAGTCTTGACCATCTTTCTTAAAATCCTCTTGATATTCTTATTCACTACCTCAACTGTCCCATTAGTTTGTGGCCTATACGTAGACGATCTGTGATGCTGAATTCCATACTCCTGAATCAACGTGTCCACCTTGCCCCTGAAATGCACCCCCATGAGAAATCGCCGAGGACCCCATATCGACAACAATGTGAGATCTGATGAATTTTGGGAAAATCTCTTAGCCACTATCAATCTAACATAGGTTACTTCCACCCACTTAGTGAAACAGTCAGTGGCAACCAAAATGCACGTTATTCATTGCACTATTCTGGGCGAGATCTCTCCTAATAATATCAATACCCCATACCGAAATGGCCATGGGATGTGAGTCCATGCAATCCCGAAGGTGGCATGTATCAAGTCTCCATGCATCTGACACTGACATTCAGAAGTACTGGCACACCGGTTTGATCAACCAAAAGTAGCCAGTCCTCATGATTTTACGCGTTAGCATATGACCTCCCATGTGTGGGCCACAAACTCCTACATGAACCTCTCTCATCACAAAATCTGTAGAGGCACAGTCTAAACATAATAAAAACATGCCATCGAGCGATCTCATATATAGTGCATCCCCACAAACAACAAATATGGCGGCCAAATGTCTTAATGCTCTTCTATCCTTGGCCGACATTGACTCTAGGTAGCGTCGCATGACAGAAACTAATAAATATCGTGGTACCAAGGTAGCTCATCTTGATCCTCAATATCTCCAATCAAACAAAAGTAAGCTGGTGCAGACCTAGTCTCGATCAACAATGGCCACAAATACTCACGCAGAATCTCATTTACGTAAGGCGCGTGGCTAACACATCAAAACTCGACTCTTTTCTATGGGTAGATGTGTATATCTCAACTCATCAAACCTATCAACCAACAAATCCAAGTAAGCATGGTAGGGCTTCAACTTCTCATCTCGAGTCCTCCAAATATACTGAGTTTACTGAATGACAAAGTTGGAATCCCTGTGGATCTCCAAGATCAAGTGCAATCTCTAGGTCTGTAATGCAAGCCTCATACTCAACTATATTATTCATCAACTGATGATGATTAGAGAATGTCAACCGGACCGATCTGGTAATATGATCACCTTGAGGTGATATCAATAGGATACCAATGCCAAACCCGACTGATTGGCATCACCATCAAAGTACAACCGCCATCCTATGATACTGGTTATGGAAAACAAATCAGCCATCGTGGAAATCATCATCACTCTATTCACACCTGATACAAAAGTACAAGTCAAATGATTTGCAACAACACCTTTATTGATTTTTGTGTGACATACCAATATCAAACTCGCTAGTAAAGACTATCAAAACAGATAATTTCAACGGATCCAATCGTGAGAACGAAAGCATGGAATACTCACACATAATGTCTCAAGATTCTAGTGGCCTAAACCAATGCCAATTAAGCGTCATCATATATGTGTATCTGAAACTTATATTCTAGCATCCTCTACTCAGATAATGATGGCTCAAGCCCTTCCTCGAATCATTGAGTCGAAAGCTAGCATACATCCTAAGATTCAAGGTTCGAAACTTCAAATTCAAGCAAAGGGGCCTGGTATAGGAGGCACTAAAATTGGAGGACAAAGGAGACACTCCTTAATCTTCACAAAAGCACGCTGGCAATCTTCATTCCAAATTGTAGGTTGGTTCTTCCTTAGAAGACGGAAGATAGACTCACATATGTTTGTCATGAAATATAAATTAAAACGACTCTATATATCAATTAGCCTTAGAAAGCCTGAGCACTTCTCATAGTCTTCAAGGTGCATGTCAAGTATGACTCACATTTTAGGACTAAATCTCCCATACCCCGCCTCACTAACAATGTGTCCCAACAATTTCCCAGAAGTTACCCTAAAGGTGCACTTCTAGGTTCAACTCTACCGAAACGCTTAATCCTCTCAAAGAACCTCCTCTATATGTCATAAGTGATCTCGGCCTATCTCGATCCCCCACTATCATGTCGCCACATATACCTCGAGCATCTCTATGCATCATGTCATGGAAATCGTAGTAGTAGCTTCGACAAGTGGCTCCCGGGATTCTTCAACCTAAATGGCATAACCCGGTAGCACTAAGCACCCTACTCAATAATGAAAGAAGTCTTCTCCGTATCCTTTGGAGCCATCATAATTTGATTATACACAGAAAATCCATCCATGAAGGACAACATCGAATGTCCTACAAGGCTGGCCAACCAACATATCAATGTGTGTGGGAGGGAAAATCATCCCAGATCGGGCTTTCTTCGCATCACGAAAGTTCACCACTCTTAACCTGGCATTCTTTTAGGAATGCGGACAACACACATCCACTCAGATACTCAACCAGATCGACAAGAAGCCAACACTGAGTTGCTTTTGAATTTCTTCCTTAACCTGCAAACTCCATCGAGGGTGTAGTCTCCTCAATTTTAGCTTAACTGGCCTAGCATGTGGTAGAATGGGCAGGTGATGTTGCACTATAGAGGAGTCAAGGCCCGACATGTCTTTATATGACCATGCAAATACATCCAAGTATGACCGAGCAGACAAACACCATTTCATCAGAGAGGGCTATTTCATCCCCACTCTTTCTAGCTGATCTCGTGTCCTAAAATCTATCAACACCGTGCTACCAAGAATGGGTGTAACTTTCTCGCCCTTTTCAGGGACGTAATCACACTCCGACCGGGCCACCCAGTGTCATATGTACTCCCACATCATTCGCATTTATGTGCCGGCTTCAGGCCGGTGGTGTAATCAAAATAAAATGCTGTGACACAGCAACACCAAAATACCATGCCACATACCACTGAATAGTCATCAAAGCGGGTGACAAACCCGGACATAGTGTCAAAAGAAAAAGGTGGGTCCATAGAGTCAGACGCTCCCTCAACATAAATAGTATTATGAATAATATCAGTAGCAACAAGTCCATCATCATCATTTATCTCTAGCATAGAAATCCCAAACATATCAAAACAGAAATGGCCCAGTGGGCCGCATCCAAAACGTGGGCTGGTCGATCATGTCCATTGCATCAGCGTAGGCATCATAATGTGTTACAACCTCAAAATCAATAGCAGAAACTCCAAACATGTAAAAAGCATAATGGGGCTCACGTGGAGTTGCATCAAAGATACGACCTATGCTAATCATGTCCATCTCGTCTATGTAAGTATCATGAAGAGTCACTCCATCAATATCATCCCCCAAATCCATAGGTAGGTCATAGTCAAGGACCTCCTCGGGAATACACATAGAAAACATACTAGCTCAACTCGGTGATGGGGGTGCAACTATCATGGCATCAGTGCCTCGTAGTTCGTAATCGCAACGCATATGTCTCGTGGCCGCTTGACGCCTCGATCCCATCTGCCTTTAAAGCATGACAGATGCCATAAAGTGGGTGCATTATTCGATCTCTATCAAAGTGGGGTCACTAACCGAAAGGCATACTTAAGGAATAATCGAATGAAACAAAGAACAAAAGCGACTCTCACTCGTCCCATGCTGAACACTTCATGTGACGCACGCCCTCAGGAGGTAACCCAACTCATAGGGTATGTCATGATCAACTACAAAGTAAACTCGCCGCGAATCTGGCCGGTGGCGACCCAACCTCAAGCTGCATAGGACATGCTCTCATCATACTTGGCACCAAAAGTGTCATAGCCGATCAAAGACATAGGCACTAGGCCCTCGTCGTCATCCCTCTAAACCGAGCAACTCAAACCTCATCGAAATTAAACCCGGTCAAATGTAGGTTATCCTCACTGTGGCTGATATATAACACAAGCTCAGAAGAAGTAACAACATCTCTATTAGACTATATCCTGATAATGAGCCCCTCTGTATGACCTTCATCTTTTGATAAAGGGAAGATGGTAAACACACGCCTCATTGATTCGTGCCGCAATAGGGTTCCGAATCAACAAAATTTATACTCTAGTTCTCCTAATGCCGTAAGATATCGGCAAAGATGCTGACTCTGTGGATCGAACGACTGGACGGGTTTTCATCTTACAAATGATTTGTATAATGATTCAAATGGTGAGGCTTTGCTTGGATTTTTGGATTTATATAAAAGTGTGGTTGTTGTCACTATGCTAAATCGAAGGTAATTCGAAATAAAATGTAAAAGCAAAGGTTCCGAAGTTTTCAGCTACCAGTTTGGCATGATAGGCTGTTAAGGTGTCCTCAAAGTTATTTCTCCAATTAGGTAAATGACCTATAGTCATTTCAAAACCTGGGATCTTTGCTTTAACTTTAAAACCAACCCTTAGTAGCTTTCCTTGAACCATAGCATTTACCGAGCATTAATCTGCTTCTCGCAGCTTGAAATCTATCATTTAACCTACCCGATGGTTCATAAATGACAATTCACGGATGTTAGTGTATCTAACGCTAAGAATACACTAAACCTCAAAAGCCACAAATATTACCGAAGAAAGTACATCAAATACTAAAACCTAGTTTTGAAAGTTTGAAACATAAATACCGTGAATCGCTTGGTGGAAAACGCAGGATCACCCCGCAAACCTCATCAACCAACCTAAAGAACCCTCCTCTCTTCAAGGTCTAGAGGCTTTAGCCAAACATCCTTGAGTTTCTCATCCTCAAAGGGTGTGTTTGGCTGCTCAGGAAGTGAGAGAAAGCAGAGAGAAAATGAAGCCAAAACAGGCCCGTAATGGAAAAATGTCAGAATAGTTAGGTTACAAATTGTTCATAAGACGGCTTATATAACCTACAAAAAGGTGAAAATAATAATCTATCCTAAATAGTACAATTACAAAGAGGGTAGAGATGAAAACCAAAATCCGGGTCGCTTTGTACAAAAACACGGCTATTAACATTTCGCTTATAGGTGAAAATTTCGCTTATGTATTGATTACATAGCGAAAATGCCAGCTATTCTCATAGCACTTTGCCATTATCATTAAAATTTATTTTTGATGAATAAATTTCTAGCATAGCTTAAAATTCGCTATGGAAATAAATTTCCATAGATAGCTAAAATTTATTATTATTTAAAATTTCATTATTCTAGCTTAAAAATTCCCGCTTATTCTCAATAGCACTTCCACGCCTTTCTCATGCATCCTCAAGATATTCAAATTGGATCCAACTGTTTTATCACTTTTTCATTCAATCGCTTGATGTAATCAACATAAATCATACAAACTCTGCAAATCACCAACTTCGATATGTTTAGCTTGATGGTAGGATAGGCTATGAAACCCAAAACTACCACAAATGTACTTCCTCAAAATACAACTATAGTAACAAGGGACCTACACATGTCAATTGGTTGACTGATAGTGATTAGTGCACAAGGGCCACTTAGAACCGATCTTAAGAGGGTCCAAAATAGTACTTTTGGGTACTAATCATATCCCCAACCGACACATTTCTAGTCCCGTAGCAATGCCATAAATAATCAACAAGCAGAGAACAAAAACATGTGAGGTCAAAAAGGTTTGTAAAAGTAATGCACAACCTGCGATGAGTATCACGAAAACCTAAGCTAAAACCATCTCGAAAGAATGAAAACTATACCCGTTGATCGACCAACAAGCTCCCTCCTCGAGCATGGAACCAGTTCTTCTACAAAAGCTACGCTTGTTTGATCAAATCTCAATCATAAACTACTTAATCACGCCTCCCCCCAACCGAGCTAATTCCATAAACTTTGTATAACAACCTTAAATAGATCAGGACTTGCCTCATTACACAATTTTTTTATACAGAGGTGGGTTATCAGGTTCGACTTCACCAAAGTCCAGGTAACGGAATTAACCGACGACTCCCAACCAAAGGAAGGTTTAGGCATCAAGCCAAGGAGGATCTTTCACCACAAACTCTATAGGTTTCACCCCGACCCGAATGATTTCCAATCCTCCAAAGACTCTACAACTCGCTAAACTCCACCCATCCACCGTGAGCGAACACAAAGTCTGGGCGAATTTAACCGCTGAAGGTTTAGGGCACCGGCTTTAAAGGTTTTCACCTATAGCACTTCTGACGTGATCGTTTCAAGGCAAAGCAATGCGATTCAATTCATTTCTCTTTCACTCTTTTTTTTTTTCTTTTATTGGGAAGACATCAGCCTTCGCCCACAAATCCAACCTATTCAAGGGAGTAAACGACACTAGGTAAGGGTTTGCATCGTAAGAGGGGGTTTTGTGCTGTTTCTTAGCCTATCATTGAGACCTAACGTGCTAAGTGTGTGGCAAGCTAAAGGCGGAAGAAGTAGGGTAAATACAACCAGAATTTGACTAGTCAACCACTCAACTCGGCATAGGACCCTCCTAACGTTGACACCTTTAGGAAAGGCTTAAGTTCAACACACTGCAAGGCTAAACATTATGCATATACAAAAGTTAAGTAAAAAAAAATTAAAAAATGTGGGTGCAAAAGTAGAAAATGTAAATACTGCTATAAAGCTTTTAATATAACTAAAAGCGGCTAGTACAAGCTTATCATAAATCGAACACTATACATACTAAACAAAATAAACCACTCCGCCTACTATTGCCAATACATACATACAAAACAGCCATACAAGACAAGCTAGGTAGTTGATAAAACTAAAAACAACAAGTATAAAACAAAACAAAGTAAGATAAATGCCACTCCGACACTAACTCTCCTCCCCCCCAACCAAAGTATAATCGCGGTCCTCACCCGTTAGGATAGGAAAGCTGTGAGAGGAAGGCGACCACCTAACTCTCGGTGGTGGTGTAGATGCAGCGTGGATCCGGGTTACCAAGGCTACGCCAACATATCCAACGCAGGTCGCCGGGCTTTAACACCACCGTCACAGAGCGTGGGGCTGTGGTTAGCTTGGTCACTATAATTGGGCGGAGACTCAGTGGCTCAGATTCCGCTTAATAATAGCTTGATTCTCAGGCGCAGAGTGACTCCTCGCTTCGAGCCATCCGCTCAACCAATGTTGTCTGAGAAGCCGCTAAAGATGCGAGTAGTAAAGAAGTGGGCGACAAAGATCCAAACACCGACAACCAAGGAAGTGACAGGACGTGGCTCAGATGGCCGTGATGTGGGAGGATGGGCCTCGCACCGTGAGGAGCGCAGGAGGTGGAACCTAAGGGGATGCATCCGAACCGATACAAGCCGCTTCACCCCAAGAAGGTCCTCGCGATAATCATCTACCACCCTCCCCTCACGCGAGAAGAAAAGATAATGCAAGATAGATAGGGGGTCCCCACGGATAAGATCCGTGACAACTCTGTCGATGCTCTATACGTGGCTCCTCCGAGAACCCAAGATGCTCTAATATGTGGCATAGCAACCTCAGCATCAATAGTGGAATAGCTCTCCGCCGAGCCAGTCCCATTTCGCGGACCTTCTCCCCGGTCGTAGAAATGTTGAAACATGACAAGCTCGGGCCGATTGAAACCAAAACCCCGATATCCCAGAGCTCTCGAGAATAGCTCATCTACGCTTTGTAAAATATGCCGCGGGTGGGGAACAGATCGGGTCAAGTATCGCGGTCCCGAGAAGCATCCTCGCGGCTGAAGTCACGGCAAAGTATGATCTACCGGTAGGGTGATTCGGCAGAGCGACCATCTCTAAGCGACGGCCGAGGCCACCGCCGATAACTGTGGAGTTTTCCATAATCCACGGGCGCCTAAAGCGTTAGTTGATGTCCGAGGCTCAGAATCCCGTGATCGACCATCTATGCCGAACCGGCCGCAGATCTTATTCACACCTGGGATCATAGCATGATAAAACCTGGCACCACCCGATAGAAACTGCGGTAGACATAAACGCATGCTAGGAATACCTTCCGACCAACCGCATCGAATCTCCAACGCGGGTCGGGCCGCCGCCGTATATCATAGTAGACTCTCCGAAAGTCTCGCAAGACAATCCACGCTCCTCAGACGGATCACAGCTTAAACATCTGATTCCCCGATCTCGGCCGGGATAATCGAGGGCGAGCGAACTCGGCATCCGATGAGCGGTGGCTCTGCCGGAACACGGCGACTCCCCGCCGATGTCCGAGCCCGCTTGAAGGCTGGCCCTCCGGTGGTCACACGCACAGGAGAAGTGGGGACGAGGTCCCACCCGAAAGGTGATATTGCCTGACGGGGCTCAACCTCAGCCGAATAACAGAGGTCGGACTCGCATCATAGCCGCATCGTGAGTCAATGCGTGGTGCCTCTTTATCCCGAGTCGAGAGAGGCCAATGTAGTTTCGACGCACAATACCATTCTAGCAGGGGCAATGGTCAATTCCCTGTGCTTGATCGATGCCTCCACGGGTGCGAATCCATGGGCAGGTGAAGTTGATGGTAATGATGACAACGGCCAGTGCTCGCACTACAAAGACTATAGGGCGATCCGATGATCTACAGTGAGGAGGTGAGCGCTACAAATGCAGAAGACAAGGCTGAAATGCGTGGCGCTGCGGACAGGGACCGCCAGACGGCCATACCAGTTAGATGGTCGTCGGGCGGCGACTCAGTGCAAGTGCACACTCATGCCAGGAGAAGTGCATGCACTACAGCCAGAGGACATGGCCATTGTGATTGGGAATTAGGGCTGCATTTTATAGAGCATTTGGGCAATTGAAAGGTCCCCGTAGCCGAATATTAGGCAAAATTTCGCTTGTAGCGACTTTATGCCTCGACACCATCATATATCCTCAGAAATAAAAAATATATATAAATAAAATAAAATAAAATAAATAAAAATAAAATAATATATTAAACTGAACATTTCAAAGAAGGTTTTAAATACAACTAAATTAAATAAAAATACTAAAAAGAAAATAAATTTTAAATTGACCAAAAAGAAAACCAAATTTTATCATAGCTGTCTCAAAGGAGACCAAACCAAATTAGTGGTCGGAATGTCTGGCTATTGAGGATCAAGGAGGGAAATCTTCTTACCGAATGGAACAACATGTGGCTTCTGACTGCTTCCTATTAACCTTGAACACTCTATTATCCTTTGCCAAGCAAATCTACCGAAAGCCATTGAGGTATGCCCGATGTGAACGATGAATGGTCCAATCCATCTCGGATTTAAGTTTGCCCTAAAAGGTGAGTTTCGGGAGTCATAGAGCAGACTCGTCCCCCTTGAAATTTCTTGCAAGTTATCATCCGATCATGCCATTTTTTCTCGATCTTTCCTTTGCAATCTTCGAAGTCTGCGAGAGATCGTCAGAAGTTCCTCCAACTCATTGAGATCAAGGAATCTGAGCCTCACTACTTAAATCCATGTTCGGGCTGACGCTTCACCATGTTTGTTTCGATTTATCGAAGATGGCACGCCACATAGACCAAACGTATAAGGGACATTCCAAGAATCTTTGAAAGTCGCTCATAGGCCCACAAGAATCAAGCAATTGAGGGGACCAATCTTTTCGGTTGTTGTTCACCACCTTCATTAGAATGGTCTTTATTCTCCACAAGCTCTACTCGACTCACAATTAGCTCGAGGATGGTGCGGTAGCTACTTTGTGTTTAACACTACATTAGCCATGAGGTTTTCGAAAGGTTTGTCACGTAAGGAACCCCATCACTATTAATGGCTTTTGGTACCCCAAACCGGAAAGATGTTTTCTTTCAAGAATTTGAGCACCACCCGTGGTCATCATTTTGCAGGATTGCCTAACCCATTTAGATACATACCACTCCCCCACCAATATGTATGCATGCCCATAAGACGTAGGGAAAGGTCCCATGAAATCGATGCCCCAAACATCAAATAGCTCGACTACTAAAATCAAGGTTTAGGGGCACCATATGACTACGAGACAATTCTTTCGAGCCTCGCATCTATCACATACTCTGGCGACATTTCAGGAGCTCTTTAAAAGAGAAGGCCAGTAGAAACCAAACTTCAACACCTTCATTGCTGTCTTCTGGGAAGCAAAGTGACCACCACAGCACTCTACGGCGCGGGCTTAGAATTCCCCTGCCTTCAGCACACTTCCTAATTATCTGATTTGCACAGTATTTAAACAAGAAAGGTTCTTCCTAGGAATAGGAATGGATCTTCGCTAAGAAATACTTCATATCTTGTTATTTCCAATCAGTTGGAATGTCTCCTGTTGCTATGAAATTGGCAATGTGAGCATACCTCGTGTGGAGCATTCTAACCGCATTAGAGATTCTTCAAGAAATTATCATCATCGGGGCTACGAGTGTCGTGGGCTATGGTTAATCTAGAAAGATGGTTCCACCACAACACATTCTCTACCCTTGACCTTAATTTGCAAATTAAATTCCTACAAAGAACCCATCGTGATAAGTCTTGCCTTGCGCATTTTCGCTTGGTTAGAGACATTAAAAGCATACCGATCTGCGAAATGACTATATCAGACCCACCTAAGTATGCTCGAATTTGTCTGGCGTGACCATCGCCAACAATTCTTTCTGTAGTAGTGTAGTTCCTCGTGCTCATCTGCCTTGCTTGCATAATGACCCATAAGCTTTTCCACCTTTCTTTGTCTAAGAACTGGCTTCCATTGTGCAAGATCACTTGCATCACACATCACCTCAAAAGGCAACTGCCAATTGGGTGCCCTTACTATTGGTGCAGTGGTTAAATGGGACCTCAACTCTTCAAAGCTCTTCTGACAATCTCTTTCCCAAGCAAATTTAGCATCTTCGAGCAAATTTTTATAAAGGCTTAGCAATCTTCAAAATCTTTGCAAATATCCTCGTAAAAGGTCATGGCCATGGAATTGCTCTAGCTGCTTTACATTTGTCGGAGAAGGCGCTTTGAAATAGTTCGCCTTTTGCTTTGTCAACTTCTATCTCTACCGAAATGATATGCCCTAGCACAATCCCTTGGTTCACCATAAAATGGCATTTCTCCCAGTTAAGCACTAGGTTATTTTCAATGCATCTCTACAGACAACAAAATTAGTCGACATTCTTCAAAGTCACCTCCTATAGATGATGTCAACCATGATACCTCCATTATGCGCTCCAATTATATCATCGAACATACTACATACATCTCTCGAAGGTGCACTTGCAAAGACTAAAAGGCATCCTCCTCGTAAGCATAAGTTCCAAATGTACAAGTAAAGGTCTTTCTTGATCTTCCGGTGCTAGTTCTATCTGGAGACCCTGAATACCCATCCAAAGCAATGTAATGGGTGCCTGTAAACTTCTAAAGAAGCCGATCAATGAAGGGCAAATGGAAGTGATCTTTTCATGACGCATTGAGCCCCTAATCTATGCATACCCTCCAACTGCAAAGTGCTGCAGAAAAATCCTCGCCTTTTCATTTTTATAGTGGTCACCCTCGACTGGGACCAACTGGCTGGGCTTACCCAAGTGCTACACGTACATGTGCAATGATATCCCATTGGCAAAGAATCAGACTTCAATGCTTAACTACCTCCTGCATGTGAGGATTGAATCTCCTATGTGGTCGCCTAACAACCACTCTTCTTCTAAAATAAATGTGATGGGTGCAGATTGTTGGGCCGATGCCTTTTAAATCTAAATTTTCCACCCCAAAGCTTGCTTGTTCATCTTGAGGAGGTGCAGCAGATTGTCTTCCTGTGGAGTGGTTAGCAGTGACGATATTACAACTGGACACTGCTTGTTTTCTTCCAAAAATGCATATTTTAATTCCACAGGCAGGGGTTTGAGATCCAGCTGCTGAGGTTCCTTTTCCTCTTCTCTAGTCAATAAAGGTAGAATTTCCACTTTTTTTCTCCAACACCCCTACACCAGGCTCATGCATTGAGGTTCCTGTTGCACTACAAGGCACGCAGATAACTTCTGGGTTAGCACATCTTGCACTTGCTGCTCATTAGCCTATTCTTTAAGAATTGTATCTATTATGCAGACTTCTTCATAGTCAATCTCCACCGGCTGCAATGCTTTTACTCAAGTGGAAGATATTGAGTTCCAAAGTCATGTTCCAGCGAGTTGCATAACCCATTTCAATAATTGATGATCGCACAGGTGGCCAAAACGGGCCTTCCCATGATGATCGTACATGATTAGGCCCCCCACCGCGATTGATTCGGTATCAAGCACTACAAAACTAATCGGATAAGAGAATTTGTCCACCGAATCAAAAAAAACATCCCAACCCGTCCCCTTTCGGGTATTTTGATGGACCTATCGGCCAGAGACAACGTGATAGTGGTTGGCTTAACTTCGCCAGCCCTACCGCCGATACATGGAAAAGGGCAAGAGGATTTCACACTGCCCCCAATCTAGCAATGCCTTTTTTCCACACAAGTGCCGCCTATGTTCACTGGGAGATTGTAGAACACTCTGGATCTTATACTTCACATGAGTCTTGCACTTAATGATGGTCACTTTGTTTCACAAAAAGGCCTTTTATTCACATTGCTCTTTCACCGCGTGCATGTCCTTCAAAATTTTGTATACGCTGGGATTCTGCTTGATTATATCGAGAAGAGGGATGTTAATCTTCACTTGCCATATGTTAACTGAATTTTTCCTTTTTCGAAGTGCCTGTGGGAAAGGAGGGGGTACACTGTGTTTCACCTCTTCCCGTCGGTTGTTCTCCTCCGGTGGTTCACCACCGTGGGAGCTTTCAAGGTTCGACCGTTAGTCCGCCCGTACCACTTCAAAGTTACTACCGCCTTGACTTCATCGACTTTGCATCGATTATCGGGCGCAGTCATCTCATGCATTCTAGGGTTTTGTTGCAGTCCGAGGGAATTTCCTTTTCAGATCTGCCATCGGTTAGACAATCTAGAAATGGAAATTCATAGTTGTCATATTTGTTGGAGATCTTTAATGCATGTCGGCACTTCTTGTTGAGTGAGCTCTACTGCTTCAATTTTCTCATTAGTTTGACATTCAACACCTTTTGTTCCTCCAAAGCGCACTCCACAACTCATAAATTCGTAATTACCTCGTCAACAAATGAAGGTTAAGGTGGAGGAACACGCTATTGAGGTGGAGCTAACAAATTGCCAGGCTCCCTCGGGGAGCATATGTAGGAGGTTTCGGCTTCCATGAGAGGTTTGGATGATTCCTCCAATCAAGTTATAGGTGTCTTACAAGGAGCATTTCCAGAGGTGGCTTATCTTTGACCCAACACACGGGCATGCTTCCGCATTAAGTCCTCAACAAGGAACTAATGACGTTGCTCCCTAGGATGGCTACTGATCGGGACAATTAAAACAGTCAGCAGATGTGTGGAATTATTCATCGCTTGCACTTCATGTTGATTTCTCATTTCAAGCTCCTCTAACCTTCGGGTCAAAGTAGTCAATTTTGCTTTCATCTCAATGTCTTCGGAAAGTGCATAAACGCCTCCCTGTGGGCTGGAAGGCCTCATTTTTCCAAATTCGATCTCTCTGCTCGTCCCATGCTTCGAGGTTTCGCCACATAGTTCAAAAAGTCCATGGCTTCATCTAGTTCTGCTCGTAAAGTCCCTCCACACATGGTTTCCAAAGAGGCTGATTCACGGCCTAGACATACCATCACATAAGTGATTCACCAAGATCATATCAAACCCATGGTGTGGAGAACCCATGGTCTCCATGAATTCTCCCCAACACCGATAAAACTTCTCGCTATCGAGGCCAGTAAGTGTAGATTTGCCTCTTCAAACTGTTGGTCTTGGTTGTACCAAAAATTCTTCAAAAAATTTAGCTTCAAGATCACTTAATTTCAATTGTTCTCACTTCACGAATTGAAACAAATTCGGGTTTACTTTCGTCAAGGAATGCTTTCTGGCCTTAAGTAGGTCCATGTCATACTTCTTTAAAAGTCGTGCAGCTTCCTCGAACTCCCTGATATGCGTATATGGATTTTCATTCTCCATTCATGAGTGAAGTAGAATGTATGGTCTCATCAAGTACATCACTGTGTGGTATGATGCGGTGAAGGTGCACTCACTCAGAGGTGTACGTGGTCTCCCATCGACTTCTATATGCCATGTGATTCATCGGGCTCCTGGCTGACCTTGCTGTTCTTCGTGCAGAGAATCCATTTCGCTCAATCGTACACCTATTTCACAACCGATTCGCGCTACGCAGGTGATCCTAATCAACAAAATTTGTGTCCTATATTCCTCCTACTGCCGTAGTCAAGCTTATCATGCAGCATAAATGGTTCAGCACGAACACGCGACGGGTTTTCTTCGCATAATGATTTAAGTGAAGTCAAAAATGGTGAATTAAATTTGATTCTAAGGTCTGGGTAAAACAAAGAGCTGATGGTTTGCAAACCGAAAATAGGTGAAATAAAATATAAAAAGAACTCCTCAAGTATCACACCGGTTTTAAGATCCTAGTTAACCGAGATGTCCTGTGCTCATTTCACGTCGAGGATGACATATAGTCATCTCCCGAACCCGATCTTCATTTAACTTTAAAAACTAAACCCTAATAATTCCTTTTCGATGTAAAGCATTTATTTAGCATTTGCTCCTTCCAAAGGAAAATCTATCTCACTCATCCTATAATGACTCAGAAGGCAAATTAATGAATCTCGCTGATCTAATATTAAGCATCCACTGAACCCAAAAGATTACCAAGTATTGATCAAAGAGGATGTGATTTACAATGAAAATATAACCCTAACCTACCTCCAAGTACTGTGAAGGACAACTAATGGATATTATATCTAAAGCCAAGAATACACTAAACCCTAAAAGCTTGCCAAGTATTAATAAAGAAAGTACATCAAAAGCTTTAAACCTAGAGTTAAAATAAATTTGGGAACCAAATATCAAACCTCGTCATGAAAAATGGAACCACTAAGAATTCTTCATCCTACTCCCGAAGCAAATTCTTTCCTCTTCAAGGAGGAAAGGGTTTTAGCTTCTCATCCTCCAAGTTGTCATTCGGGAGGTGTTTGGCAACCCAAAGTGAGAGAGAAAAAGGAGAGAGAAGAGAGAAATTCTAGGGCAGGTCAGGCTCAGAATCGCTTCCTTCCAAAATTAAACTTAGGTCAACAAGGTTTTACAATGGCTTATATAGCCTTACAAACATGTGAAATACCAAATAACCCAACTAGAATAATTACAAAGTGAGGGTAGAAAATGAGAAAACCAAAAAACGTCGCTTTGATAAAAAAAAACAAAGGTAAAATTCCCTCGCACAAAGTGATTCGCTATCATAGCTTAAAATTTTCTATGATAATAAATTGGCTATCATACCTAGATGGTGCATGCTTAAAATTGAAATTGCCGCTATGAACAAGATTTTCGCTATGATTATAAATTTATCACGTAGCTTAATTTGTCACCGTTTCATATCGTTCCATTGCTTCCTCGTGGCCACTATTCCCACTCCGCGACCGTTCCATTTCTTCAAGCTTGATATTTCATTCCCCATTGTCAAATTGATAGAAAACCATATGAAATTGATGGAAATCAACCCAACTTTGGTTATGATTGGATTGACACGATAATTTGGCTTCCAATTCCTGTAAAAACTACAAAACAACCTCGGAATGCAATCAGAAGTGCAATAGGGACCCGAACATGTCAATTACTAATTAGAACAATTAGTAATAAAAAGCGCCAAACCTATTAAAAATAAGGTTCAAATAACACTTTCGGGGCAATTAATCAACAACCTTGTTCAATCGTTTACTAACTTTGCACCCACTACATACCTCTATCCTGATGCATAAACACTGTGGACACAAAAAGAGACAAAGGGGAGCAACAATAGGGTCACTAAAAAAATTAGTGTTAGCTAAAAAAATAAAAATCAAGTTATATAAAAAACTTGAAATTTAAACAATTAAATTCAAAAAGGTTTAAAGGTCACCACACTTGCAATGAGGATTACAAGTACCCATCAACCCATCATCCGTAGTTCGCACCATCATCTAATCCACGCCTATTTGATTCTCGTGTCAGAGAATAGCTTGCCAAATATATACCTAAATTCAAGTTTGCCAAATATTGACCGAAGAAAGTACATCAAATAGCTTTTAAACCTAGTTTTGAAAGTTTGAAACATAAATACTCAAAGAATCGTCGTGAAAAACAGAGGATCACCCCGCAAACCTCAACCAACCTAGCAACCCCCTCTTCAAGGTTTGAGGCTTTAGGCCAAACATCCTTGAGCGTTAACCTCAAAGGGTGTGTTTGGTTGCCTAGAAAGTGAGAGAAAGAAGAGAGAAAATGAAGCCAAAAACAGGGGCCCGTAATGGAAAAATGTCGTGTGCATAGTTAGGTTACAAATTGTTCATAAGATGGCTTATATAGCCTTACAAAAAGGTGAAAATACCAATCTATCCTAAATAGTACAATTACAGTGAGGGTAGAGATGGAAAAAACCAAAAACGGGGTCGTTTGTACATAAAAACACGAAGCATAACATTTCGCTACAGTGAAATTTTCGCTATGTAGCGAAATTTCAATACATAGCGAAAATTTCCCAAACTGCTCTACATGCATCCTGTATATTCCAACCTGCTTCCTGCTTGTTTTATCTTCAATTTCTTCATTCCCGTCTTGATGTAATCAAATATAAATCATACGAACCTGCGGTATCTGCCTAAACTTCGATATGCTTAGCTTGGATATGGTAGGATGTTTATGAAACCCCGCAAAAACTACCACAAACAAATTTCGAAATACAATCATTAGTACCAAAGGGACCCACACGTGTCAATTGGTTTAATTGATATGATTAGTGCACAAAAAGTACTTAGAACCGATCTTAAATAGGGTTTAAAATAGCACTTTTTGGGTACTAATCACTCATGAATCCAAGAGCGGACAAGAAGCAAGTTAAAGGATGACTGAATCCTCAAAACCTAAAATAGTATGGAGTATCTGAATGGCCCAATCATGACATGTGTATTGAGTGTGCCCATAACTGTCCTCTGAGTCCCATCATAAGTCTGATAGTTTGTTAAGAAGGCCTAAAATTAGTCGGCGAAAATCCAAGTGCAATGGCAGTAACTAACAAACTGACGTTTAAGGCGGAGCTGTTGTCCAGTAAGACAGATGACACTCGACGGCCTGAACAAGCAACATCAATGAATAAGGGTCGAACATGATCTGACCCCTCGGGCAGTAAATCATCATCAGAAAACACAATGCATGTAGCTTTTTTAGTTGTGAGAAAGTGAATAAGCCCCTCAGGGGTAGTGGCAGTGTGAACTCTGATCTGACTAAGTGCTTTGATCAATGCATCTCTATGAGTAATGGATGAGGCCAATAGGCTCCAGATGGATATAATGAGTCAGGTGCGAGTCATGAGAATCTCATCATCCTCTCTCTTAACATCCTCTCTAGCTGATGTGCTAGCAAATGGCCTGTCAATGGGTGGAGGCTGAGCTACCCTCCCACTTCGTGTAACAATCTCAACATCCCTGTGAATAGGCTCATACTCCTTCGGTGAACAGAATGAAGGGTGTCATGGGTGGAACATGCTACAAGTATACGGGTGAAATTGAAGTCTGTATAGGAACCCCATCCGGCTGTCCGAATGACCCAGTGATCTATCACAAAGGTGTATCCACTAAAAATCTAAGTCCGTATAACCGATTGGTTGTGGAGCACCTATCCCATCCTTCATCATGAATATCTCATCTCCTAAAAACTCAACTAAATGTACACCACTCATGGTGAGAATAACCTCTAAAGCATGAGTGGGGAGCTGGTCCGTAGTCACCACAGTGGCATCCCAAATCAACCAAACCCCATCAATCAAGTCCTCGAATGGCGTGTCTCAAGATTAATAATAATCGTATGTATCACGACCCGCTTCTCTAATGGTAGCATAGCGAAGATCTCAAGAATCCCGGTGGGGTGGATGTGTGTGGCTCTGTGGTAGCCGAGCACCAAACCCCTTCAACCAATATCCGAAATGCTCGATCAAGTGGCATCCCAGTTGTGTAACCATTTTAGCCATTTCTGAGGCGGTGCTCTATATCGCCGATGGTACCATACAAGTGGCCTCTAAGGTACCCGTGGTAGCATATACCGGCCGCGCGGTGGATGTAGATAAGCAGCTCCCAACCTATATAGAGCAACGGTCTCGCACTAATCTTATAATTATCCGTAAGGAATATCTCAGAACCTGGTCTATGAGTTCATAATAACGTGGAAATCTCTGTGGGCTCAGACAAACAATAAAGACCAATATCTGATGATCTGGGGCCTAACCCCGACTTCTTCCCCTTTGAATTTGGAGGGGAAGAGTCTGCCCATAATCCTCTAGCTATGCCTTCCTCAATGCCATAGAGGGCTTGAACCAATGATCCAAAGTTTGTATGTGGAAAGCCCATGAGATGCCTAGCAAATCGAGGCTGAAGACTGCGCATAATCATGTTGATCGGATCGTGCTCTGAGGGTCTATCTATAATATGTGCTATCTTCTCCCTTTAGCGGGAGATAAAATGAAGTGACTGACTCATCTAGCCTATTCCTGAGGGCATCTAACTCCCTCCGGGATACGTCCACTACAATATTAAAATAACATTGTCTAATAAACTCCTGTCCCAAACCAGCCCATCTCCTACGTCTTAAAGGGTCCAATGAGGCAAACCAATACTGAGCGGCACCACTCAGTGACACAGGGAATAGTATAATCATTTATGCCTCATCTAGTCTATGCCCGCATATAACAACACTGTATAAAGAGCTGGATGAAGCAAATTTTGTGTTGCGACACAAGGCATTCCTGTCGCGAAAAGAACAAGACTACTGGATCAAAACTCTGTCGCAACATAATCCAAGAAAAGCTCAGAGAATAGGTCGCGATTAAAACCGTAAGTCGCGAGTAGAAGCCGCCGACAAAGACTGAAAACTCACGCGAATGTAACTTCTATGTCGCGACAGAAATGCACCAATTCGGGGCCGATATTGGGATCCACAAATACACCCTCGGGCGCGGCCTAACATTGGAAAGTCTATAAACAGACGATCTAGGTAATTATGCGCAATTTTCCTCAATTTAGATTCTGGGCGGTCAAGACTTTCAGATATATATATATATTTTTTTTCTTTATTTTTAGTGATTTAGTTCGACATAGTTTTTAGTTAGTTTGCTTTGATTTTCCAGAGTTGAGTACGAATCGGCGGCAATCGAATGAATTTTTTTATTTTCACATCGTTCAATGTTATTTGCACCCACATCATTTATCATCACATCTCAATGAATCTTCTTATCTACTGTCGAACTACCAAAGATTTAGTTCTCTAAGAATGGGTCCATGATAATTGTTATTTTTCTGCACAAGGTGGAAGAACGCATTAGTTAGAATTCTTGAATTTATTTGATTGGTATTATTTTTTAACTTAATTGTTCCAAGTACTGTTATCTAGGTGCCCAAGCAAAGAATTCAGATTCTGCTCTGATTTCAGAGGCCCCCACGACTACTGCATCAGAATGAGGTACAGAAAGAATTCTTCAGGGGTATGGTATCATACTTTGGAACCAATGAACCCAAAAGATTACTCATATAAATCACTAACTTACTCATTGTCATGATACTTTAACGAAGATCAATTTAATCACTTAAAGGTTTCTCCCCTCCATTGTGCTGGACTCACATCACATGCTACATGATCTTAACTAAGGAGCATTGAGAATTTCATCAAGATTGGCGATGAGGTGTCATCTAAATTAGAGAAGGCTTGTACATCCTATCTATGGGGGCAGACTACCCTAAGATTCGTGTGAAGTACCGAATGGAAAATATTCAAATCTTAGGAAAGAGGATTTATCTACAAGTAGCTGATTAGATTCATGAGTCCGAAAAATGAACATGAACTTAATTGTGTGAAAGGTATGGTTATGGAGAACTAACTATAATTACACAATGATCTGACAAATTCAAATTTTTCCAACTTAGGCTTAGCTAAGATTCAAATGGTGCAAAAACTGACAATTATCCATTGGTCTATGTCTATATATCACTCTGACTCAAATTAATTCTCAACTCCATTCTTATTAATATTTGTGTACACTAGTGAAATTACTTTAGTATTATTTTCTTCGTTTTCCAATCATCTTAATATTGGAGTTCAAATAGTAAGGATCTTGAGTAGTTGGGGTAGTTGGTTTTATGATTCATCATCATTCCTCATGGGGAGCGATATCCAGACTTAATGAAACCACTCTTATTACTTCAGATGATATGGTGTACTTACGCTGATTAAGACAACCAAATTTTTAATGAATCATTTTTACAAAAAGTGACAAACACATATTTTCATCAAAACGTAACAAGTTTTCGCACCGTTGTCAGGATTAGATATTAATCCTTTGGTGGCAGAGTCATAACTTGTTTGTACGCTTGGTCTAACAATTTTTAGCGGCCGCCATGCGGATTAGATAATAGTCCTTGCAGTGGCAGTATTATAATTAGAAGATATAATCGTCTTAACAAGTTTTTCAAGACTCTTTGTATATTATTTTTCTTAGCTCCTTTTAGTAGAGATTTAATTTGGAGCGTAGTTTTTGAAGGTTTTCTTTTGATTTTCCGTAGTCGAGTATCAACTAAAGTGCGCCTTCGAAATGTAATTTCTTAAATTTTCTATATTCACATCGTTTTTGAATTAAATGGAGTTTGGAAATTTTTCGTATTTCATTTATTTCAGTTTGTTTACACTTTCAGTGAATTTTCCTAATCAGTTAGTCACTGATATGATGTTAGGGATAGTGCCTTGTAAAGCATGAATTTATATTTATGTTTTATGAAATTAATAAAAGTTTCGTATTTATTACATTTAGCTATTTACATATACGTATGAATGAAACGTCGAAAAACTTTATTTATTAATGTAACCATAACCCCAAAGTATACGCTATAATACACAAGAGGATCAAGGTTATGGATTATAAGTCATAATGTTCAGAATTAATTAATCAAGTTCGGGATCTTCAAATTAAATATTATCGAAGGTCCGCTATCATTGAGAATGAAGTGACCTTAATCCGGGTCACTAATGTGGCGACATTGTTGAGGCTCCATATATAATAAAGATTATATAGACAGACCACATGCTAGCTTTTCGAATTCTTTTAAATAATCGCTTGTCTCAAGAATTCAAACGCTTAGATGATTGATTCGCACACGTTAGGTCGAGCTAAAATCAACAAAATTTATATACACCTCAAGTTCCTACCATCATAAAGATACTTGCCTCGCCTAACACGGACGGGTTTTCATCCTAAAATATTTGGTATTAGTGCATGAAGGTAAGGCTTTATTTGGACTCCTTTGGATTTGGGTTTCAAAACAAGGAATGTGGTTTGAAAACTCGAAAATTGTAAACCGAAAGTTAAAGTGTGAAAAAGTTAACTTTGAAGACTGGGTCACTAATCTCATGCTGCAAACAAGTGTCCTCGGTTTTATCCTCAGACATGCAACATATAGTCCATGGCATAACCTATCTATTTAACTAGCAACCTCACCCATGAAACATCTCCTATTTGAGTCAAAAATGTGTAGCATGCGCTATGGTCTTAGTTTAAAACCCTAACATTAAATTATCATTTCGCAGGCTCGTAAAGACCATCTAAAGAACAACACAGCATCTCTCACCTCGAAAGACCGCATCCTAAAGCATGGAGAGTATTGGCCAAATAATAATAAAAGAAATGTTATAACCTTAACATCAACACAACACAATCATCAACATCATTTATCACAACACACTTTTTCTTTAACAACAACACAATCATCATCAACAATAACATAATACATCACCTCTCTCCCACCAATCTCTTCCCCCCCATTTGAAGAACTTTAACATGTAAATATTATCTCAGAGGCTCGTGAAACCATCTAAAGAACAATGGGCCCTAAAGCATGGAGAGTATTGGCCAAATCAATAACATCCCATGTTAGTGCAACTAGTTTTGAGAATAAAGAGCTATAAATACACTACCCGTAGCTTTTAATACAAGAGGACAACATGCATATGCCCCACCACTAAGCCAGCTCCTTCCTCAAAGAAAGGGAGGCTTAGCTAAGCATCTCTTGAGTTGTCATCCTCAAGAGGTGTGTTTAGCAAATGAAAGTGAGAGAAAGAAGAGAGAGAAGAGAGAAAAGAATAAAAGCAAAACCTAAAAAATAAAAGACTTTATTTACAAAAAATAAAAACTTACAAAAAATATCTTCTCCCAAATTGTTCCTCCAGACTCTTCACCTGATCGTTCACACTTTCTACAAACAAGAGAGGGCTTATATAGGCCTCTCAAGGCATGAAAATACTCAAAAACCTAAGAAATTGGCTAAGTTATGTGACAATTAGGTAATACACCAAGCTCGAGGCTGTCAGTACTTAATTACAAAGCATGACGAGGCACACTCGCTAGGTCGAGGAATTTCGCTAACTAGCTAAATCATCAGCCTTAGCGAAATGGAAAATTTCCTATAAGTCAGATAATTTCACATGGCAACAAATTTCATTTAAGCTAGCTAAAATGTCGTGAGAGTAGCTTAAATCGTTTTTTTGCTAAAAATGGTGCCTAATAAACTATGGTTCAGCTTAATTTATGTTTTAAGGTTACAATTCGCTAAGGTTATGAATTTTCAGACAATGAAAAATTTTCATAGTGTTTAGCTTAAAATTTCACCTTTGTCGATCCTTCATCAGATCGCTTCCCGTCAACTCCGCATCACATTTTCTTTCTTATTTTGCCTTGGTTTTCTCATTGATTCTCAATGATTGATGGTCGAAACTTGTTCAAACTTCAAGGATTCGTCATTTATCTCAACATTGAACTCCGTGCGCGCGCAAAGCTCGCAAACAGCCCAAAAATACCCTCTAAATGGCTGGGCAGCACAGAAGACTAGAACACTTCAATTGGTATAAATGACATGATTAAATGTACAAAGCACTCAAAAGTCCCATTCAATATAAAGGTTCAAAATCAAACTGGGCATTAATCAATGATCATATGCATACGCCTCAATCCCGGTACGCCAAAGATCATATGCTAACTCAATCTTTTCTTTAGTCGCCGGGCTAAAGCTCAGCAGAAATGGGCCCAATACTTGTGTCTGAGGCCCATTGATGTATGCAAATGATCAGAACTATGGACATGGAATCAACCCTTCCTATGGAAGTCGAGCTGGTTCCCTTATGTTGGTTCAACCCAACAGCTGAGTCGAATTTATAAATGTGTTTATGAATTAACTGCTCATCAGTGGATTAATGGAACTTAAGGATCAAGATATAATTAGAGGGGCAAAACGGTACTCTCTAATTCCTACTTCAGTTATGAACCAATTTCGAGGATAGAACCGCATGTAATGATTAAATCACTGGCTACCTAAATTTCCGAGTAAAATCGACATCGTAAGGACAAGAGTTCAATTTCAAGTTTTTGTGGAATAATCCTCCGAAATTAATAAATTAAAATAATTGATTAAAGAGTTAATTAATTATTGGAATTTATTGGAGCTTGAAATTACAGTCCATGGGTTCCAATTCCACCTCCTATATTACTACAATGAACGACATTCATGATTTGGAATAAATTGACTTTTTGGTAGTAGTTTGTACGATGAGATTATTTTAAATTACAAATAACAATTAATTGTTATTTAAATTAATTTAATTCGCTTGCTCATCGAATAAGGAAATAATCAGAAAGGGTACAATATTTGAATTGCTATTATATAATTAATTGCTTCATTCAATATGATTTGAATTAAATTTAAATATTATTAATTCATTTCATCTTATAAGGATTTGAATTTAAGAATATTAAATATTATTAATTTGTTTCCTTATCTGATAAAGATTTGAATTTAAGAATATTAAATATAATTAATTCATTTCCTTATCTGATAAGGATTTGAAACGTCTATAAAAACCCAAGCATAGGTATATTTCCGTATGGTCGTCTTTGAGAGAAGAGAACTGACAAGAAAAAAGGAAAAGAAGTTTTTTTTTTCCAAACCTAGTTTCCTAGGAGAGTCTCTTCCCTTAGAGATCCCTTGCCTCATGTGTCGAGTACACAAGGTAGATCTAGCAAAACCTAGAGTGTATTGTCTCCAGACCAATCGCAGCTCACACACACCTCAAGGGAAGGAGGGGCTAATTGAAGACCCCGTGCAGGAGTTGTTTCAACCCTATCGCCAACAAACTTCCTTATAACAAAGAATAGATGTATAGATATGATCTTCACCTTTGGATATTAATATGTGTTTCATGGGTTCACTGCCCAGTAAGATTTTCTAGAAAAATTTTAAAACCTAATTCCGTTGAGTTTTTATTTTATTTCCATCAATTGGTATCAGAGCGGTCCATGTAAATGCATATTAATATTTTTTTTTTATTGTGTTTAAGAAAATTGTTTTCTTGATTCATGCATGAGTGTGCATTCTTGCATGTTCATCTTGATTATTTGTGTTTGTGTGGATGGATGAAATTAGATTAATTATATGGTGTTTTTAGGTTAAGATTTCTTATTTTCCCTAGATCTTGTGTAAGCCATTAATGGCATAGGATTTTTGTAATTTTTTTGTATTATTGGTGGACGGAAGTACACAGCGGAATTGGACATGAAGATGGAGCAGCTTTGGGAATTATGTAATTGCAAGCCCATTATGTAATTTAAATATTTTTCCCATTCCTTTTTTCCAAAGGTTGTAATTATTAGAAATACCCAAAACACCGGCCAGCGTTTATTTATTTATTTACTTTATGTTATCAAATGTATGAGATGCAATTCGAATAACATGCCCATGCATATAACATGTCATACATGAATGCCCACCAATTGTATCATGCATACCATCATTTAGAAACATGTTCTATTAGGAATGTTTGTTTATTTGCCGCTGAATAATAAATTAAATAATGGATATAGTTTAATAGTTAAACTTGGTAATTTCAATTAATATTAATTTGGGCTTCTTGTGATTTAATAGTTAGGCTGTTTAACCTAGATTATTGATTTTAATAAATTGATTGATTTTGTTAAAAAGATGGTAAATAAACAATAGGCCCAAAAATAAGTTTGGACTTAAAGTTAGTTAATTATGCCCTTTTTTCACTATAGAGCTAGGTTTACCCTAAATTGGTTAGGCCCAATTAGGTGGATTAGTTTTAACTAATAAACCTAGGCTGATTAAGATTGAACTCTATCGCTATTTAATTTAATAGAATTAGATTCTTATCACCTAGTGGTTAATTATATAGGATATAATAATTTGCTAGGATTATAAAACATATGATGTTTTATAACTAGAACACATAAGTTTAAAATATTGAGTGGGAGAAGGGCGTAGTGACAATATGCCCTACGGTCCTCCATCTCGTTAGTCCCGACAGGTGAGGTTTTTAGGTGGGCGCCTAGTGACGCCTTGATTAAGTCCCTCCTACGGGAGGGAGTAGCCACACAGGCTAATATCAGCCGTTGCACTTCCTTTGCGATAGGGTTTGGATGATGTATTCCAAGATTGACCTACCCTAGCAAACGGCAATCTTAGGTTAGGATTGTTAGAACCTGGAAAGCTTGATGGGTCACACTTAAGAAGATACAATTAAACGGTTAATTGTATCTTGACCGAAATAAAGGTAGTTAATAAATGAGGGAAAATATGAGATATTTTGAGTCTCAAATTTAATTTATAATTAGTATGACCTACCCTACGGCGGCATATTAATTGTAGGTTAACTTACCTTGGATTAGTATTTTTTGTTTTGTAATGGTGCTAATTTCTATGCATTCATGCATCACGTTTACTATTCCAAAATATATATTTGATATTTCTTCTGCCCACATGTAATATTATTTTATTAATTAATTTCATAATAATCATGTATGCATGCTATAGTGCTTTACTAAAGAATGAATCCTTATGGCGATAATTTTGTAAAGTGGAAAAGTAATGTTAATATCGTCTTGATCTGCGAGAACAATAGATTTGTTCTCAGCGAGGAATCTGTAGAACACTGCTGACCAATGCCGCTCGTAGTGTCACGAGAACCATATGAGCGTTGGATTTAAACCCGATAACAAAGCCAGGGTTTATATGCTAACTTGACATCGAACGTGTAAATTTAAAACATGAAAGGATGGAAACTGCCATTGAGATTATGGATTCCCTCCAAAACATGTTCGGGAAACAATCCGAACAGTCGCGTCATGAAGCTACTAGAAAGTACATGAACGTGAAGATGAGTAAAGGTACTCCTGTTCGTGACCATGTTCTGAACATGGCTAATTATATAAATGAGGCAGAGCTGCACGGGGCCATAATAGATGAGCGCACCCAAGTGAGTATAATACTGGATTCACTCACTCCTGATTTCCTTCAATTCACCAGCAACTATGTTATGAACAAGCTGGACTACAATGTAACCCAGCTGCTGAATGAATTGCAAACCTTCGAGGCCATCTCGAGACAAGGACTAAAAGGCTGAAGAAAATGTTGTTGAAACCAAGGCCTCATCCTCTTCTACTTGATAAGAAGAGAGGAGGAAGAACAATAAGGGATTGCCTCTGCGGGAGAATGAAGAAGAAGACTATTTGCTCCCAAGCAGCGATAAGAAGAAGGGCTCCAAGAAAAGAACCCCGAAAGGAAAATGTTTCCATTCTGCGGAGGGTCGATGGGCATTGGAAGAAAGCGTAACAAGTATCTCTCAGAGGCGGGACCAAGAAAGGTAAATTTTATTTCTTGGTTTGAAACCAATTTAGTGGAAGTTGATATTAGTCAATCCTGGATAATTGATTCGGGTCACTAACCATATTTGTTCTTCTTTCGGATGCTTAGTTGCTCGAGGAGCTTCTGGCGATGGGGGAGTGCTCGATAGTAGTAGGAAATGGGGCAGCGTGTCGGCGATTGCGATAAGGAGCTGTTCGTTTAGAATTAGGGAATAAATTTCTTGTTTTGAACAATGTTTATTGCATTCCTGGATTCAGGAGAAATTTGATTTCAGTTTCTAAGTTGTATGAACAATTGTTTACTGTTTCATTTGATAATAATCAGATTGTTATTTCAAGAAATGGTTTAAACATTTGTCATGCAAATAATGAAAATGGGCTTTACATTTTAAGGCCAAACAATCGAGAGCCGAGACTCCTTAACATCGAACTATTTAGAGTGGGCCATCCTAAGCCTAAGAAACAAAGATTCTTGATGTGATGACACATACTGTGGCACTAAGGTTGGGACATATAAGCTTTGGATAGGATTATGATTTAGTAAAGGATGGTCCTTTAAAAGAGCTAAAAGTTGGCAATCTTCCAGTCTGTGAATCCTGTCTGGAAGGCAAAATGACTAAGAGATCTTTCTCAGCAAAGGGCTTTAGGGCAAAGGAACCACTTGAACTTGTACATTCAGATGTCTGCGGACCTCTGAATGTCCAAGCTAGGGGCGGTTACGAATACTTCGTCACTTTCATTGACAACTATTCTAGGTACGAGTATGTTTACCTAATGCAAAGGAAATCTAAAACTTTTGGAAAGTTTAAAGAATTCTAATGAAGCAGAAAAACCCTGACTAGGTAAATCATTATTGTGTCTTCGATGCGATCGGATCGAGGAG